>KZ061628.1:204208-289539 GCA_002091835.1 Anopheles maculatus | reverse complement strand
GTAGGGAAATGTATCGCCGGGGCATGTGGAGCCCGCAATCAGCTTCAGGGGACCAAGACTTCCAGACATAGCCGCACATGAAAATCAATAGTCGCAATAGAAAATGCAATAACTGCAATGTCCAGCGGGGAAGCTTCGATCGCATAAACACACACACATATACGCGGTAGCACCACAGTGACTTTCGTTTTAGATTGCAAAAGCATGCGGCTGGTGGCAACGACTGTGCCACCATCATCCACGGGAATTGCACAGCAGTAACATTAGATAGCAGAAGAGTCAGTGCCACTTCACTTCAGCGACCGATGTACCGGTACCGTACATGAGGGAACAAACCTCCTCAACCCAGCAGGGTCCATTCGAGGACACGAAGCGAAATGTAAGGAGTGAAGCTGTAGTAACTTTTTAACCTACCGGACATACCGGAGTATGGTGCTAAAATTTTCGTCTCGTCCAAACCATAAGCTTCGGTTGTGTGCTTCCACGGTACGTTCGCACTGTTCACCAAAAAAAAAGAAAACGGTAGCACTAATTCATCGCTTATGTTCCCGCTCCTGTAACGGCGAGTGTGTGTGTGGCTCTGTGTGCGAACCAGTGAGTAATAAGTCGGGCACTGTAACGATATTATCGGAACGTGGCGATGGTTCCCGCTATCTAATGAACGGTGGTGACCCTACTCGGTGACTCGGCAAAGTTTGCCACGCCAGTCCAGAACGCATCCCCGATGCTGCACTCCAACAAACACACACACACGGACGGGGCCACACGAATGCAAAACAATCAGAGTAATTATCACACTGTGAATTGATTAAAACTAACATGAAGAAATGTCGGTTGATTAGAGCGCACAGCTTGTTGGTGGGTGGCTGCCGATGAAATTGCTGCGGTGTCGTACCCGTCCGTCCTAGGTAGCATTGGTAGGGTATAGGAGTGGATCGTTCGTCGTTGTTTTTGCGTCGATACTTCTCCCTTTCCATTTGCCGCCTTGGGCGCCGTACGTTCTACCAACAAAAGGATGCAGACTGCTGCCATCGGTGTACGTTGGCAATGCCAATTCCGAGTCACAAATTAATAAGCTTTTATTTACAAATCAATACAAACGCATAATTAGCAGTGCTATGATAGGCGTGCATGATGCCTGCATACGAGACCGTGAGCTCCGACACAAGTCATCGCACCGGAAGAATAGAACCACATTCACGTTTAATTGTGCTAGCCGGAGCTAGGGTTGAGCATTCGGTGCAGAAAATGGTCGGCACAGTAATGGAAGTTGCATGCATCGCTTCAATTGCTCCTGCTGGGATGTCGTTCGAACCGAACCGATTGCCATTAGGGAATGAAAAGTGAGTGCTTCAGGCTTACCTTCGGCTAACCTTTTTACAACACCGTTCCCTTTCATTGTATCAAAACATGTGAAAATGAATTTATGCAATTGCCAATGCTCTCTATCATTGTTGGTTCGCTCGTTTTACATCATCTTTACCCATAGGGGGATTACAAGAACATTTCCTTACACCGATCGGATCGATCTACGAGATGCGTCATGAGTGTGTATGTACGTCCATGTTTGTACACCATTTACATACTGATTCGGTCTTCCACTTTCATTTGTTTTGGTCCCATTGTTTGCGTGTGTGTTGTTTCAACGTGTTTCACTTTCCCACAAGTGTGTGCTGTAATAGAGAACACACAGTGATGCTCGTACGGGCAGGGAAGCGCATTTAAAAAGTCATTCCATTTATGTTTCCTTGTACGCCTTTCCGGACGTTTGCCGTACCGTATCACCCCACACCGTAAGTAACACCGGATGTGGCAATGGTGGGCCGAGTTTTTTTTTTCTCTCCCATGTACGTGTGCAACCAACGGAAGGACAACATTGCGTAATGGAATGTTAATTCCAATTGCTGCAAAGCTCACTACACTGTTGTGAGGATGCAGTACGCCAAAGCAGTTCGGTACGATTGATAACAAAAAAAAATCCTCCCGAACTGGGTAACTCATAATGGAAAACTTCGATCGGATGCTTGATCGGGGACAATGTAGTACTTTAATCATGGGTATCTGGATCGGTTTAATGTCGAAGCTTTTATCGATATTGGAAAGGATTGTTTTTTTGTCTGCCATTTTGTTTTGCAAAATAGTTATGGTAGACTTATGGTCCATGTCATACTATTCATTTGAATGGCCGATGATGATGATGATGATGTAGACGTTAGCTTCGAGCTTAATCGTTGGTGAGAGAAGAAGAGAAATAGACGGACGATGCTTTTATTACTACCCCTTCATCTGTTTTTAATTGAACTATTTACGCTTAATTTACTTTTATTGGTTCAAATCTCAAGTCTACTAACGTTGTATAAATTGCATAACTTCAGGCGCTTTAGTCGAGCTTTTACAAGAGTTGCGAAGATAACGAATAAATCTGACGATTACCTTGCTGCAAAATCATTAGATTTCCTGCTTTCTGTTTCACTTACTCTCATAGAGAAAAATTAAAGCTTCAACCCGTCAGTGTCTCAAAAGCGGATGAAGAAATAAAACACTACACGATCCGTTTTTCTATTTTTCAATTTCAACAAGCCACTCCAACACGTGCCAAAGGCAATCGTTCCGGATAATGCCCCAACTCCTTCCCGAACAGGTTTCTCTATTCCCAAAAGCTCTCACCCTAACGGTTGCCCAAATTGGAGTTTTATCAGCCTGTTGATGACATTTATCAGCAAATTTTCACACAGTTCACTAATTTCACTCTCAACAACAATAACAGCAAACGGCAGCTTGGCCAACGAATAAACTTATTTCTACGCACCCGCGTACACCACCCTCCATGAAAACTCCGTAGAAAAGCGTCCGTGAAAAAGTTCCCGATTTACTCCCATTTCCCATTTCCCACTTCCTTTACCTTCCCCCCTTCCTCGATAGGTCCATTGGGAATAATAGAAGCCGCTCTATCACCGGGATGACTGTACGGGGAATTGCCAACGCTCCGACAACCGTACCGAACCGTTGAGGCCGAATGTCACCGCCCAGCCTTGGTTGGGAAGGCAAACATGCAAACATATTTCCCACCGTGCGTCCTCACCGATCCGATCACACAGGGGATGGAATAGAGATCAAATAAGCAGCACGATAAGCTATTCCACAACGAAGGGGACATAATTTTACAATCTTTTTCTAAACTTTGCTCAATCGAACACAACGACGCACAGCTACTGTACCTATCTATATATCCTTGCGATAAAGTTAACGAAACATTCGCCACACGGAACCAAGAAAAACTTTCCAAGGAAATGCGAAACAACCACAAAAAAAATCGCTACAATGTGTAATAACAATCAACCTTGGAAAGAAACTGATGGAACCATTTTGATACAATGCCCCGGCACCCTCGAAAACAAGACAAACAAGTAATTTACACAGGCTCTGGCTATCAACAGTGCTACGCGAGCGTGAAAATAAATACAGCAAAGGAAAGAGCCCCATAAACCGAAAAACAAAACCAAAACAAAAGAAGGGTTTGTTATAGCAGAACTGGGATACCAATGGCCTGCGATATTGCCACGAATGTCATAACGACGAGCATCTTGCCTTTGCTAATAAACTGATAAATGCCATTGAATTCGAATTCACGTTGGAATGGATGCGAGTTTCTTGGATCATATTACCCCTTTTTGTGTATCTCCTGCCGGGTGGGGTCTGTGTGACTACTTGGGAAGCTTTCGTCCTTAGGAAGGACACACTGTCTGCTCGTTAATACACTTTAAAATCGGTTTCCATTCCTTATGTTAAGAGATAATATTATTATAGATCTATTTCCTGGGAATGGTAATGGAACCTAGTAGCATAGTTAGCATCAAACTAAAATTGAAAATTTGGGAACAACAACCGTACAATCGTGCAAAAATATAGCGAAACACTTTACGATCTCACATCACTTGTCATCCGGCGTCGAAGCAACGAAGCGGATTTATCAGCTTCATTACTGCGCTTGTACCGGGTAGCAGTAGTAGTGGTAGTGTGCGAGGCAAAAAGTATTGACTTCGTTTCCGTTTCGCCTGGCGCGACACGTTAAACGGCTTCCTGCAACGAGCTTCCTGCGGTTCATACCGGAAATAAGTACAAGCGCTGCCAGGGACTTGGTGCACGACCTCCCCAGCCGAGAATCAACATAAACCTTTCAAAGGCGGAACCAGAACCGATTTACCTTGAACGACCCGTCACCAGCCGCAACGTCCCCCGCGCCATCTTCGACCAAGGGATCAAGATTGCGTGTTGATGTACGTCAAAGGGGTCCTAACGTGTACTTCACGCTGAGCTTCCAGTGGTGCTGACAGGAGCAATAGTGTGCACGACATAAACATGCCGTCGAAAAGAAGTCCACATTCAAACAAACAAAAAAGCACGCAGATTGACGATTGATGCGTCCTTAGTAAGCCTTGCGATGCTTCTTTTTCTTGTTGTACGCTCTCCTCCCTTCGAACGCTATCAACGCCTACCACGGAGTCCTGACAGGAACGAGCCAAACGAAAATCCTATTCGCATTTTTCCCGATTCACCGATTCCGTTTGCCTATTTATCATTTTATGATTGAATATATTCAATAAATTGCTTCGCACATATAAAAAGGACAACGCTTGCCGGGAAATGTGTTTACGGGATTCAATTGATGCATGGTCCGGACTATTCCTGGAATGCTTTTTTTTCTTATCGAACTAACGAAGGAACAGGAGGCCTTCATTATTCGGAAGAACGCAGCACCAGGACGCGTACACGGTGCCGACAGATGTATGAAAATAATTTCAATCCTCCGACACGAACCGACGAAAACCTCGGGTGACCATTAGTTCCTGGTGCTGGTAGAGCTTCTAAGTTCGTTTCGTTGCTCCGATAGTGACGTATCTAACGTGTCCTATCACCAATCGGAATTGGCAGATACATTGATAAAAATGACTCCTCCGAACTAGAAGGTGGATAATGGAAGGCAACTTTGGTCCGGCATAAATTTAGCCCATCCACTCTCTTCAGATTCACTCGCAAGCCACGATTTGGTCTTGGACACTGATTTTATGTGACGATAAAAAGCCTTACCATCTCCAACGACTTCACCGACACTTACTTCCCTTGTGCACGGTGGGCACATCTTGATAAGCGTCCAAAAGACTAGGACGCTAATGCGCCCTGCAAATGGGTTCTTCAAATTATCTCTCGAACTGTCATGAAACAGAACGCATGCACTGAACCAGAGCGAGTAGTATATCCGGTCGATAAAGTCAATGTGGATATAGTTTCCGACTGGTGGCTTTTTCTCCCTATTTCGATTGACGCTATCTCTGACGAATCTTCTGACCGTGATGGTGGCGTAGTCATAAATGTTGGGAAAATAGTTTCATGATGCTTTCATTGTGAGTGTCGTACGAAGAGTTTAACAAGGGGCAGGGAATGTTTCAATTAACATTTAGCCTGCACAGTATAGGATGTATTTACATTGTACTTCTTATTGAAAATCGGCACGTATTAGTTTATTCGTAGCGTGTTGCGAATAACGTACCTTATTTTTTATAGAGATTTTGGTATGTAACTCTACTAGGACCTATTGGCACGTTAAAAGCATTCAAATAGGTATCAACAGTTGGTGGAATTCAAATGTTTCGATTCCAACAAGAATATTCTAGCTGGATTTTACGAATGCGATGACACCACTACACGCAAACAGCAGGTCGATTGATGACAACATTTTACCGCGAACTGTCAATCGACATGAATGTACACGTCGCGAAAGCAAAAGTAACCGTGCACGCATAACTATTGTCGTGTGTTGTTCGCTGTCGAAATTTAGTTTGTGAATGTAAAAAATACTGTTTATTGTTGTAAAAACTGTTGAAAAAAGGTTTGCGCTTGAAATTATCATAAGTACTTGTGTGATTTTACAGTTTTTCCTGTGTGTAATCGTTGTAGATATTTTGTGTGACTCCTACCTACACGTTCCAAGCAATTCTTTGATCCTTTCCGCGGAAAAGAAATCGTAATGGAACGAAAGCACCAATCAACGTTCTTCAAATTATCTCTCGAACTGTCATGAAACAGAACGCATGCACTGAACCAGAGCGAGTAGTATATCCGGGATTTCGGAACCGACAGCAGTCGTCGGGCGTGCTTCACCGAGATCCATCGTAGACCTCCCGGTTTCCGAAAACAAGCTGATTTCTCGCCGTCATTTCATCATCCAGTACTGTAATAACGAGTTTTCGGTGGTTTGTCTGAGCAAGAATGGCGTCTACATGGGTGATGAATTTCTGCCGAAGAGTGACACTCCGTACAAGCTACAAACATCGTGCCAATTCCGTTTCCCGTCCACCGATATCAGGGTATTTTTCGACAATCTAATTGGACCGACACCGAACGTGGGTTTGGTAGTGGATAAGCACATGTTTTTATCGATATTGTTTTACGATGTGCCCGTAGCGACACAGGACGAAGCTACTGTTTGCAACAACAACAACGAATACCCCGAAAACAACTCTGAATGTCATACTAACAGCCCGAATGTACAGAACACGTTCAGTAAACTACTGACAACGGCACCGGCTAGTATCCCGTCAAATGAACAAGTTGGCGCTAAATGTGAAGCGGAAAATGCTCCGCAAGAAATCACCACAAGCGCGCTGCCGACCGCCGATCCGGTCATCAGTGACAAAGGAAAGCAACCATCTTCCAAGCCATCGCTGCGCGACCGTGGTAAGCCTCCGTTCAGCTACTGCCAGCTTATCGTTCAAGCCATTAGAGCGTCACCATCGCAGCAATTAGCACTGGCAGAAATCTATGCCTACCTTAAGGAAAAGTATCCTTACTTTCGGGACCATCCAGGCAAGGGTTGGCAAAACTCAATTCGTCATAATTTGAGCTTGAATCGGTTTTTTGTCAAAATCCCACGTACCAATGAGGTAATGGGTAAAGGCAACTACTGGCAGATTGATAATGTTATTTACAACAAAATGATGGCGAGCCGTTACCAAAAACCCAATAGACGGTCAGCCACAATCACTTACCTCGGTGGTGGTAATGGTGGCAACTGCAAATCAGCACCAGCATCACCGCATCATGATAATGATTTGTGTCCGGCTCCTTCGATGGGCAAGCAAATGTCTATGTCAGTTCCTGGCTCACCGGAACATTCGCTTGATGATTGTTTGTAAACGTACGGCAAGTTTGTGTGCTGGCTTAGTTTCAGCAGCACAATAGTTTGCTTGTTTGCCTTTAGTTAGCGCCTTAAGCTTGATGTTGCCATCGCTAATTTTCTTATAAATTGATAGACTTATCTATTTTACTCTCAATACTCTTGCAACATGCATAATGGCACTTCGGAACATTTTGAATGAGATTCAAAGTCATCAATTTCAAACCACAATAATGTAAACAAAATTTAAAAACTTTCTTCTTTCCAAATAAAATAAAGCTTGAGCACAAAACTTACAAATGGTTTCATGTAATGCAAGCTGCTTTCATACCAATTTTCATTAAAAAGCCATATATTTGTAATGAATTTTCGGCGAAAAATATTTTTCCATTCGATTTAATTGAATTCCACCGAACCGTGGAAGCAGAAAGTCTGCTACTTAACAGATTAAAACCCGATTGTTGTGCACCCGGGTTCACTTTCGTTCACTGTTCACCCATGCTATAAGCGAACCAAGCGTAGAACGCAACCAGCCTATATTCTACCCGATCGTTAAGCAAAACAAATTCAAATGCAAACAATTTTCGTTTACCCACCCTCCCCCATCCCTTACACGCTGCGAATTCGATTCCAATTACACACCAGATCCAATTGGAAGTGGCCTGGTGGTGTACTAACTCCCAACCCTCATATTGCCGTACCCACGAGCTATTGCGTGTGAACCGTTGCGAGGGAAGAATCCGTAAACGGAAGGAAGATGCACACTACTGTGCTAGCTTTCAATTTTCACCATAAATCCTCCCCATCGAGAACGCACCGGCAAGAGCTTACCGAAGATCAGCATAATTTAACGAACGTCTTCTTTCGCCGGAAAGATCTTTAACGATCATCGCTGGCGGCTGCGTTCGGCTGAGCTTCTGTTGTAGCGATACGCCCGGAAAGGGCAAAGTTTGTTTACACAAGTTTTGTTCTTGAGTCAAAGCCCTGTTTGGAGGGAGCGAGATTCTCCGGGTGCTGTATGGTGTGCCGTACAGTAAGACACATTTGCAAATGCTAACATACAATGGACAACAATAACAACGGGGCCCGCCAACCGGAGTGCCAATCAATAAGTATAGCTACACAATCCTTCGAGCCAGAAGGATAGGTTCTTCAAGTTTGAAAGGTTTCCACCAGAATCATAACCACCTTCTCCCTTGTGCAGCGTACGGAAGGACTTTGTAAACTGGTGTTTTCTTTTTACTTTGCTGGCTCTCCTTTGCATCTTATACATTTGATAACATAACAAACGTATTCCCTCCCATCCTGGGTGGAAGTGTTTGAGTATCCATAACCGATCCGTTTATGGAGCTGTGCCAGGGTGCGAACCATTTGCTCTTACTTGCCTGTTTAGATATCTTATCGCAGCAGCACTTTCACCGGCGCGCCGTAGCTTAGAAACAGATTATTTATTTACTTTTCATTGCGTGAGCTTCCCGCCCACCACCCAGTGCTGACGGTCTCGGCAAAGGATTCCGATCAAGAGTGGTCGATATGTTTCAGGAACTGATTCTTCGGAGCAGTGCGTTCGATGCGCTTGTTTGTGTAGTGTCTGTGTGTCTCTATAATACGCCCTCGACCCGAATGCCGGGAGTGCACCGAAGACCGAACACCTTCCCAGAAAGGCGCAACAACTCTGTCAACAACTAGCACACCCAATTGCTGTTGGGAAATACATCCCAAGAATTGAAGTGAAAATGGGATATAGCGCCGAGAAGCAATACCAATTTTCTCGCCATCACGAAGCTGTACTTTACGGTACATTCTCTGAAACGTCTCGCGTCTCGCGCTGTCCTGCCATCGTTCCACCCGATGCCGGATTTACTGTAAAACCTTGAAATGACCAAATGGCCTCCCATATATAGCAGTCGTTCCACAATGCGAAGAATCGGACCGGATCTTGATTGAAAATGTTCTCAATTTCCCGGCCTTTCCCTGCCGGCTGCCTGCCTCTGTTGGCAGCTCCGTGGACAATGATGGTGGTCCACCGCTTTGCTCGTTTGTTGACATCTATTTATTCGCTCGGCTATGATTAGATCTTCCTTTATTGGTTTTATCTGTATGGGTACATAAACCCGGAACGCAACGAGGGAACGAAACTTTCGAGCTGATAAGATGGATTTAAAAGACCGTCAAACAGAAAAAAACACGGAAAAGAACTACAAATCGAAGTAGTCCGATAAAAGAACCAACAAAGAAGAGGGGACATCTCTATATTTCCGGAAAGCCTACCTGCTTACGAAACTCTATCCTCGCTAAGTTTCCCCCTATAGGGATGATACGATACGTTGCGCAAATGCAAAATTGCTTTGGAAAAATGGAAGAACTAGACTCTCATCTCCCCAGTGGGCCAGCAATACATCTTCGAACCATTTAGTCAATTGCGATTAAAGTCATTAACAGGCGGAGGTGTAGCACATTGGAAAGGATAGAGTACGATTAATGTTACCTCCCCAAGATGGAGCTAGGTGGGACATAAAAAGGCTTACGCAAAGCTGCACAGAAACGTTGTTGCGAGCGTTCAATTTAAACAGCAGTTCGAATTGCTTTTGCTACGGCTTCCCGTTTCACCCTATCTTAATCAAACAGTAACTCTAGAAAATTGCCATCTTGTGTCGTTTATTAATCTTCTGCTGTTTGTACATGGGATGCGCCTTCCAAAGGACGCAATAGGAGCGAACGGATTCCAACGAACATACCACTGAGGACACTAGTGGTTCTTTCGCAGTAGAAGACTACTGGGTCCGACTGTTTGTTTGGTGGTGCGGTCGTTTTTTTTTTTGTCTTACAACTCCAATCGGAAAACAACGAAATGGAGAGTGAAATGGTGCGTCCACCAGGCTCTAGCAGTAAGTAACACTCGCCACCACGACCACCATCAGCAATAGATGGCATCAAGCTGAACGAAAATGGCGAAATTGCACACATTGCTCGGGCAGTAGTGGATTACGGACACATTCTGGTGTCCCGCTTATTGCTCCGGTTGCAAAGATCCCCCAGTCCCGATAGTACATACCCGATGACGGCGGGTGTATCCCCGATGGCGCATCAGCCATCTTGTTGTCGGCCACGCATCGTGGGAAGCTAGGACAACATTTTATTTTCACCGTACCTTTCTACCATCTGCCCATATCTGCTACTGGCGATCTTTATGGATAGTTTGAGCAAACTAACTGCTTCTTTCTTGGCACCCGTAAATGGACCGTTGCTGGTCGAAGGCGAGTGTACCGATGTATCTTGAAACATCGGATACTTCTTATGCATCCAGCTCTGGTAGCAAAAAAAAAACTTCTTATTGCATATTCCACAGCGTGGCGCGGCGTATACAGGGGATGGAATAGAGATCAAATAAGCAGCACGATAAGCTATTCCACAACGAAGGGGACATAATTTTACAATCTTTTTCTAAACTTTGCTCAATCGAACACAACGACGCACAGCTACTGTACCTATCTATATATCCTTGCGATAAAGTTAACGAAACATTCGCCACACGGTACCAAGAAAAACTTTCCAAGGAAATGCGAAACAACCACAAAAAAAATCGCTACAATGTGTAATAACAATCAACCTTGGAAAGAAACTGATGGAACCATTTTGATACAATGCCCCGGCACCCTCGAAAACAAGACAAACAAGTAATTTTCACAGGCTCTAGCTATCAACAGTGCTACGCGAGCGTGAAAATAAATACAGCAAAGGAAAGAGCCCCATAAACCGAAAAACAAAACCAAAACAAAAGAAACGGAAAAAAATCCAACCCACAACAGAATTAAATTTGAAGTAACGCCGAAGTAAAAGTGTGGCAAAAAAACAAAGGCAAATGGAATAACAACAACAGCGGCCAACAAAAAAAAAGACAAAACAAAATTGAACCGGGTGAACTCTTCTTGTAATAAAATGTAAATAAGGAAATGAACCAAAATTGAGTTCCGAGTGTGAACAGTGGAAAACAAAAGTGGAGCAAAAAGGAAAAACAAAAGCGATCGTGCCTTCTCGCTAACACCAACTACCGAAAGGACACGGTATACTTAGAGATGTTCCTAGAAGGAAGCATTACGGTCCCGGGGAGCAACAGTTTCCTTTTGCAAATGCAAATTGCTTCCAAGATGCACAACTCTTGATAACTTGTAACACAGGAGTACAAGGTGGTTGGGAAAGGTTACTACTAATACTACTTGCAAAAAAAAGCGATGTTGCTTTACTTTTACTTACAACTTAGCGAGAAGACTGTTAGTAGACAGTTTGTGGAAGCTGCTGGTGCTCTAGTGATGTTCTAGGAAGTAAGACAGACGGCGATAAAAGTTCCACACAATGCCGATTCCGAGTACGTAATGGCGTGTTTAATTAATTCTTCTAAAATCGTTAATTTACATCAATCTGGACATGG
This sequence comes from Anopheles maculatus, assembly GCA_002091835.1. Lineage (NCBI taxonomy): Eukaryota > Metazoa > Arthropoda > Insecta > Diptera > Culicidae > Anopheles > Anopheles maculatus. The sequence goes on along the minus strand of KZ061628.1, from coordinate 277,936 downwards.
CCGATTGCTCCACAAAGATCCTATTTCTTAACGTACCTGGTTGACCTAATTCGTTTGATTCTATATGGATTCTTCTGATGCCCTTTTTCAGATATCAGCTCAGATTAACTTTCTCAGTAAGTTTGCTTAGGAAACAAAAAATACGTCTATCTATATTAGTTAAAGTTCCCAAAAACGTAATGGAGTAGGTAGCTTATGAAATAGTTTGGCAATACGATCAAATAAAAGGCAACTCATCGGTACCTTTCAACAGTCTTAATAACTTAGCGTATTATTAAAGATGCCAGGATTGTAAAACGATTCATAGAACAAGGAATTCGCTTGAAGCTAGATGTTATGAGCTTCCATGAAAAATAGAAGATGAATCTCCCATCGCTGGATTCATATTGCTTTTTGAGCATTGCTACATCATGACGCTCCTTGCACAGAATGGATAAAACACAACATAAAACCGTTGCATATGATTCTACTCGAGCAGTTATTTATGCTTGCAATACTGTGCATTGCTGCAATTCTTATGAAAAAATATCCCACTTCTTTCAACCCCCTGGTGGTGATAAGGATCTTTACTGCATGCTTTAAACGAATCCAGTAAAATCGCTCGAAACCATCATTACAGTTCAGTTCAGCCGCCACTAGCGAGCAAAAACAAAATGCATTCCAGCGCGAAATCAATATGATGCCCCACGGTGGGAACTCGGCATAAATCCTATCCATGACCGCCCATACCTTGTCCTCCCTTGCCTTTTGCCGGCTCTGAAAGGATAAAGGAAGGCGGGTACGAAAAAATAATTGAATTCATCTTGATCGACATGAAGAATGATTGTCAAGTTCGCTTTATGAATTTCCATCCAGCTTTACGATCGGTTCAGTTCGTGCGTTTCTTTCATACTGTCAGAGGTCGGACGCATTTTCTGCGTCCACGGCTTCTTCCCTATGCTCTCTTTGCTGGACGAACGGTTGGGATACGGGATTGGAAATGGACGGTACGGGTGGCGTCCCGTCATCATCATCTTGAGAGCCAGCACTTGCACATAGAAGCCATCTCTAGTCTGGCTCTAGGGAGGAATGGGTTTGCCTTCCGGCCACAACCCTACACTCGTAATCAGATCGTATGATAGACAGCATCGTACCTGCTCTGCCTACAGGTGCCTACCTTTCTGCCCTGACTCGGAACACGGGACAAGGGGTTGGACAGACAGAACCGGATTAGCCTTGCCTGAACGACGCGGGAAAACTCGACACGGAACACGCATTCACCAGCACCCATCATTCCCATTGTATGGTGTCTTTGCCTCCCATTTTTTTTGCTTCATATCGTGCTTCGGATCGAAACTCTTTCACTCGAAGCGCTTTTGATTGACGTTTCTCGAATGTCGGAGGCCATCTTTGTACGCATTGAACGTTTCCGATGCTGGAAGGTAAGAAAACAGGATTTTCACAACCTTCGCTGGTGCTCTAATTCGTGGACACTAATAGCACGTTTCGAGTGTTCCGAGTGTAGCAAATATCGAACCTTTGGTTTACTGGTTTTGATGTGAAGAAAAGTTATACAGCTGCCAGCTACGTGTGCTTCTAATAATAGGGAAGACTTGTAACTTATCTGCCTAAAACGCTCTATTAAACAAGCTATGCGATAGGTCTCCTGGGGAGCAAAGTATCTTCGTCATTATCACCGTTACCTGTAATTCAACAATTCAACTCTACTCTTGTTCACCGCAAAGCGTCAAGAAAATTGCGTACACACGAACACGGATATCCGATCGCCTTCAACCACAACGGCAAAGCCACAAAACTTGATAAGGAAGCTGACGTTCGTCTCACGATGCCACTGGCTAGGGCATCACGATATGACTAACGAGAAAACCGTTCAAACACACCTCCAGCACGCCCGTGTTATGGTCTTACAAAGTGTCAGACCGTGACGGAGGAAATTAACTCTTATTACGTCCAGCCGACCCACTCACCGTTGTCCACCGTGGACAGTGTGAACGGAGCTCGAAAATATCAACATCATATCTCAGCTTCGCAACCGATCGACGGATGTGAATTTATCGTGCCGAGTGCCGATACGGCCGGACCCATCGATCCGTCGTTAAATTGTGGCGCCGTCTATCGGTACAGAAAACCGAAAGCCTCCGGCCGTTCATTAACCAAACCCATGTAAACACCGGCAAAGCATCTGGGTGGCTGACGATACATCCGAGAAGAACCTACGGAACCAGGTCGATAATCGGTTGGGGTGGTATAAAAAAAAAATCATCCTTCGGTTCACAAAATCTTCTGGCCAATTCTGTCGCACATCGACACTGTAAGGCAGATGGCTTTCATGGCTTTTCTAGCAAATGGTTTCACTCATTGTAATTCCTTGTTTTGCTGGGGACAGGGAAGTGCTGCCAGTGTTCGACAAGCTTTCGAGAAAGGTTGGATTAAACGGGTAAAAAAAAAACAAGGACCTCCACTACTAACTCGGTGCAAGGTATGTTTCGATCAATACTTGTACCATTGCCAGGATCCATTACACGCCATATGGAAGGTACTGTAAAGCCGCTTCCATAAGCAAATCACTGGCAGAAGATTCAAATCGAGGATTGCATACAGCTTACATCTAAGCTAATCATTACTAAAGAGGTATTACTACTCGAACGAACGACCGAATTCCAAATGAATGACTACATGTATGTTTAGGGTATATTGAACCATTTAATTTACCGCCTTATGGAGAAATGTGTACCGTGAAGATAACCTCCGTTTAATTAATGTTTCAAATTTGTAACGTTCAGGCTGGAAGAAGCAAGGAGTAATTCCTCTTAATGTAACACATTAAAATTTCAGTAGCTGACACTTTTAATTTACACGATGGACCTTATATTTGGACACACGTGGAACATAAACGAGTGACAGAATAATCTTTAGAGCACCATGACATTGAACTACTCGTCAATGATTCATTACAACGTTTTCATGATTATTGCTTTCTGGAAATAAACAAAAAACTGGGCGAATCCCAAGATTCCTCGAAAACAAAATTCAAAACAAAAGAAACCGGCCAAAGCAAGAAAGATCAATAACAGCGAACTAATAAAAGTACCGAAAAGGATCGCTTTTCTAGAGACACATCATAAGAACGAATTCTCGTTGCAACATCCAAACTACCAAATATTGTACACCACTAAATTAGAGTTATCCGTTGATTGTGCTGCTCACAATATGCCACCAACAACCACTCATATTGGTATGCTGCTGCTGCTGCTGCATACCTTCATTTTTACATTTTCCCTGCGCACACCGCACTCACCGCGATGGTGTAAATTTTCCCACCGGCATCATATGCTCGGCAACATAGAACTAAAAAGTATGCTCTCATGCACGACCGAACGCAACCCTAAGCACTCGTTTCGTTCATCGACAAACGTTTGGCAAGGTTCCCAAGGGCTTGTTTAGGTATCCTCGACTCCCGCGGACTTTCTCGCACCGTCCGTTCCACCTGCCTGCTTTTGTTGCATCCTAAACAAAACACTGGACCTGGACGGATTCTCGGTGGGCAGTGTTGTCGTCGTCGTCACCGTCCTGTGTACTGCTCACTGCTTCATTGGAAAACTGGGCACCTCATACCCGGTTTTTTGGGGCGGTTGCAAAATATGAGCGAACGGAAAACAGCTGTAAAATTATCATAAAAACGATACAAGCACCCCTTGGCGGTCAGTGTTCGGTTACTTACGGACGTAAATAAGATCGGTCCAGATTCGGGTCTGGGTGGTTGTTGTCTGGGATACAAATGGGTCCTAAGAGGCTACCATAAAGCGTACATGAACATGAGTAGCGTAGAGGTACAAACGTGTAAAAAAACAACCGTCCAGCACCGTGCCATGCAAGAAATTGGAGACTTTCGTGGGGAGACAGGGGAGTAAGGTACGGCCACAGCGGAGAGTCATGATGTTAAATAGAGAGCTTATGACACGTGGTTGGTCGCGTGGTTTTATCAATCTTTACACGATGCATCAGCCCCTGAGGAGACACACAAAATCACGTTTGTGTTCGATTGTTCAGAAATTAATTTGCAATGTAATATCTCGATAGAAACGTTGTCCCCCAGTAAAGTGAAAGTTTTTTTTTTCCATTGGCACAATTGGAAACCCGAATAGAAACGAGTCGAAAGAACTACCTTCCACATTCAAACGATTCATGTCACACCAATGAACAGTGCTCCGGTATTGTCGAGGCTTTCCAAGCACCCGAGCACGTGCTTGATATTGTATGGTGAAGGACTCAAATCCTTGTGCATCAACATGAACCAACACAACCGGCATTGCCATCAAGCGGTGACAAAAAAAAAACGAAGAACAAAAAATACACTAGCACATGCTGGAAAATGGTGCGAAATCCGAGGCACAATAAAAACATTTGAATAATTCCGTTATTATCGTTATTAATATTTCGCCCGTATTTATAAATCGTGCGACACGTTCCTAATGGCATGCACCACGAAAACCACCACAGACCGAGGGAGAGAGAGAGCGAGAAAAGCTGGGGAAAAGTGCTGTGTGGAAAACAGTAAAGGAAAGCGAACGAACAGATGTTAGTGCAATATAGTTTCTCTTTCATATTGTGACACGTTAAACAGGCGAACGGAGGTCAAGAATATGGGATGGAGGAAGAATTTACCAGAGGTTGCCAATAGGTTGTCCCACGAGGACATTTCTCCATCCCAGGCTCTGTCTTTCTCTCTCTCTCTCCCCCCTTCCTTTCCTAACATTTAACCACCCGAGTCGCATCACAGTTGTATCTCTCCCGGTGACTTGGGGACCACAGACCCGGGGGTTTGTCGCCGGTATGTAAATTTCGGTTGGTTTGCCACCCCGTTCTGGAGCATTATTTATGCATCATTGCCACCCGTTCTCCGTGTTCCGATCCAAAAAAGCTAAACCTCCCTTCGTTTGGCGCATTGTGTGGTGCTTCGGTGTGCACGTGCCTCTGGACACGCGCTGCTGTTTTGCATAGGGTGCGCAAAAACAAACCTCGCTTGTACGTTTATGCACCCTCGGGGGAAAGGAGGGAAAAGCGAGGCAACGTTGGCGGACAAATCGAATTGCATAATATCGCATTATTAAGAGGTGTTATTTTGTGATTTGGGTTTAGTTCTACTGTTTTCGCGATTTCTCTCCATCATTATTGTCGGCCGTTGTTCGATTGTTGCGTTGTTTGTGACCACCGGTTTATGATTGTACATTTTATTGTGATCGAACAAGGGTTTTTCTTATTCTTTTGTACAGATGAAATTGCAATCGCCTCATGATTGCTTTCCTTTACGCTTCAACATCATTGTCGCTTACGGCTTGCGGATCCATCGGTCCCGGTGCAAAATATTACAGCGTCAATGTGTACAGTCATGCCGTCGTCTGTCAGTCTATGGACGTCCAGCAAGCTGACCAGCAACACGAACGACAGGAGGCCAATCACGGCGCAGGAGATTCTTTACCCTTTTGCGACAACAAGAACCATCCGGTTTGCCGTATCCTACTACGCAGAACAAACGCTAAGCAAACAACAAATGCACATTCATTTTACCATTTCATCCATTCATAATATTTTTATTGCTACCAAAGTGTTATTGTTTCCGCTTTTGTGTTGCTCCCTTTTTCGGCCTACGGGAAGCTACTAGTCCCCGTCTTTCGGGACGCAAGACTGGTGCAGCGCCAGCTTGTGACCGCTAATAAACCCGAAAGAGTTACGACACGCTCTCCGGGTCCCTTTGACTTGCCGGGTCCGGTGACTACGGCACAGTGAAAAGTGCAAAGCGTAAAGAACGAAACCGAAAGGAAAAACATTAATAATACACACTCAACGACCAACACCGGGGCTCCCGTATACCCGGCACCATCTCGCAAGACTACATGCTAGGCCACTACCGGCTCGTTAACCACACGTTGAATGCATTTTTTGCATTGATTTACTCTGGCTGGCTGGTTGGTTGGTCAGCTGGGATTTTTGTTGTTGTAAAATTTACAAAGGTTATGCCTTTTTGCCACGATTCATCCCGATCTTATGCTCGTCACGAAACGTTTTTTTATTATAAATTCTTGTTGTCGGCTAACCGAGACCGGGCGTTAATTCTTTTCCTCTTTCTCCTTCATATTGTCAACACCTTTCCCGAGTATGGAGTAGTGCTTGTTTAGAATTAAATCATTCATATTTTTTATCTGTAACCTCGCCCGATCAATCCGGACACGCTTCATTGTCGGCAATTGTGTTTGATTTTTTTTTGTAGAATGTTTTGATATAAAGCACAGCTGCTAGAATGCCTAGTCACACTGGTTATAATGCTATTGAAACACGCTTGATAAATGAGTGCATGGAGGGAAATAAAGAATACACATTATGTATAATCGCGAGGACCATCAAAATTACGTACAGCATATAAAATATCAAGATAAATGCGATGCAAGTTATGCAATACAGTTGCAATGGTTTATTAAACCAACGGAAGACGAGATACATTCGTCGATATTGAAACAACTTCTTAGGTCTGCATGTTATAGACATTCTAGGTTCAATGTTATTGGCACCAAGCAATTAAAGCTCGTGTAGATCACCTGATTAATCCATTATCTAGGAATTTTTTGGATGAAGAGGAGAAAAATTCGTTGTATCTGTATGATTAATTTTTTTAACACAAGTTCTCTTAAACCTTCCACATGAAACTTCATCGCGTGACACAAATTTTAGTTGGCAGTTAAGCACAATCCTAAAGCGTAACAAACCCTCTCCACTCTCGCTCTTTGTAAAAGTCATATGTAATTCCTGCACATTTAACATCCGGACCGTGCATCCCGCCTCTCATTACATAATGTAAATCTTCATCTCTCATACGTCTTTTACCAAGTTGCCGCTTTTTTTTTCACTCTACGTACAACAGTTAATTAAATGAAAACCTCCACTAAACAATCATCCAACTAACAACGGCTCCACTTTTAATTATCTGCTCTCTGCTCCGTTTGCAGGAAGTCCGGACGTAGCCGGATGTTTCACCGACCGCCCCCCCCACCGTCACCGTCATCAGCTGGCCCGGCCAGGACCATCCCTCCTCCTATGGGCAAGTGTGCCTCGAAGCAGCCAGCTCCCGGACTGAACGAATTTGGAAGCTCGCCGTACCTTGCCATCTGCAGCGAAGATGACATCCTCTACATCAATGTGGTAAGTTGCAAAATTCGCGCACAAGCGGTCCAACCAGCGATCCGGTTTAGGGAAACCCCGTCAGGATTAGTCGCTCTTACAAGCATGGATCGCGCTTGATAATTGCTTTTGCCCTGCTGCTGCTGCTGCTGCTGCACATGAGCTACGGACGCTCATTAGCATCATGCACACATTCAACGCATCTCGCAACGCATTATGGCGTTGCAATTTGTTACAATGTCATGCTCCAGGGTGCGTGGCAAGATTCGCACAAAAAAGGCTTCCATCCTGTGGGACTATTTTCTCCAATATTCATCGGATCGATCGGCGGAAAGCTCATCACTTATTCATGGTGACCGATCCCCCGAGCTGCTATCGACATCGGACTCCGGAAACAGTTTGTAATGGTCGGTTCTTGATATCCGGGAGTCCGATTTTGTAATAGTGTTTTCTTATTTTTTGCTCCATGAAAACATACATCCATCAAGCCGCTTGCATTTTAATGAATTGAAGGCCACCCATAAGCAAACGCAAATGAAGTCATGCCCTGCCGCGGCTCATCGAAGAAAGAGAATCACGATGCATAATTCAATTCCACAGCCGTCGGAGGGGGGTAGCCTTCACCGTACAATTAGCAATCCACAACAATGCGAAGAAATGCTTTCAACACGCGGTTTCCACGCGATTGTTGGTCACTTTCATTCTCTTTTTTCTCTTTTGTGGCCTGCTCCTAGGGAGCACGTCTAATAGACATGGCATGGTGTCCAATCCGTTTCCAGGAAACTCGGTCCATGGCTGCACTCCTCCATCCCCGGCTGCATCCGATATCCCTCAGGTTAGACTCCACTTGATCCAGCCAACGAGCTCGCTGGGCTCCTCTGCGCCTCGTGCCGAACGGGTCGCTGACGAGCACTTTTCTGGCAGGGCATGAGTCCGGCATCCTCATCGCGTGGCCCAACCAGCGTATCCTTCCGGCTTTGACAACCGTCAGGATGTCTGCATCGTCAAACAGCTCAGCTAGCTCGTGGTTCATTCTCCTTCTCCACACGCCCTGCTCGCACACACCGCCAAAGATAGTCCGTAGCCCCCGCCGTTCGAAAATGGCGAGTGCATTGGCGTCCTCCGCCAGCATAGTCCAGGACTCGTGCCCGTAGAGGACTACCGGCCGTATCAGTGTACGATATATGGCGCATTTCGTGCGTTGTTGGAGTCTTCTGGATCTCAGGAGTTTGTGGAGTCCGTAGTACTTTCACTTTAGTCACTAGTCACTTTCATTCTCATCTCTATTTTCTCCGGATGGGTGGAGGATGGTAAGAAGACATTGCATAAAACTCATTGCGGTAGCGAGTACCATGGGCGTGCATCAACCACAAAACCCATTCCGAGATGACCTTGATGGCTTCATTTGCCAGCCAGCCACCCCAGTGTGAAGTCTTAATTTTAAGCCTTGTGAAGCAGGTTTTCTCGCACTTACCGCAGGATGTGAAGTTTTCTCACCGTTTCGATTCGACATTCGACGTGACTGGGGCGGTGGCGACGATGTGGCATTCGTTGTGGTTTTCCACTGTGACCGACCACTGTGTCCCAAACACCTCCCGGCGCTCACATTTCTTTTTTCACGCCCACGGCGGTCGATCGCGCCATCCGTAGCCAAGTCTGCGCCAGAAACGCCACAGAAACACACAGAAAGACACAGAATTAAAATTCATTGAAAATTGGCGGTTTCGATTGCACGTAATTGAAAATTATACGCTGTTAACGGATTAACCACCCACGGTAACTGAAGCGAGGGCGAAGGTGACCGTTAGCGGCAATGCTTCTTCTTCTTCTTCTTTTGTGGCCTGCTCCTAGGGAGCACGTCTAATAGACATGGCCTGGTGTCCAATCCGTTTCCAGGAAACTCGGTCCATGGCTGCACTCCTCCATCCCCGGCTGCATCCGATATCCCTCAGGTTAGACTCCACTTGATCCAGCCAACGAGCTCGCTGTGCTCCTCTGCGCCTCGTGCCGAACGGGTCGCTGACGAGCACTTTTCTGGCAGGGCATGAGTCCGGCATCCTCATCGCGTGGCCCAACCAGCGTATCCTTCCGGCTTTGACGACCGTCAGGATGTCTGCATCGTCAAACAGCTCAGCTAGCTCGTGGTTCATTCTCCTTCTCCACACGCCCTGCTCGCACACACCGCCAAAGATAGTCCGTAGCACCCGCCGTTCGAAAATGGCGAGTGCATTGGCGTCCTCCGCCAGCATAGTCCAGGACTCGTGCCCGTAGAGGACTACCGGCCGTATCAGTGTACGATATATGGCGCATTTCGTGCGTTGTTGGAGTCTTCTGGATCTCAGGAGTTTGTGGAGTCCGTAGTACTTTCACTTTAGTCACTAGTCACTTTCATTCTCATCTCTATTTTCTCCGGATGGGTGGAGGATGGTAAGAAGACATTGCATAAAACTCATTGCGGTAGCGAGTACCATGGGCGTGCATCAACCACAAAACCCATTCCGAGATGACCTTGATGGCTTCATTTGCCAGCCAGCCACCCCAGTGTGAAGTCTTAATTTTAAGCCTTGTGAAGCAGGTTTTCTCGCACTTACCGCAGGATGTGAAGTTTTCTCACCGTTTCGATTCGACATTCGACGTGACTGGGGCGGTGGCGACGATGTGGCATTCGTTGTGGTTTTCCACTGTGACCGACCACTGTGTCCCAAACACCTCCCGGCGCTCACATTTCTTTTTTCACGCCCACGGCGGTCGATCGCGCCATCCGTAGCCAAGTCTGCGCCAGAAACGCCACAGAAACACACAGAAAGACACAGAATTAAAATTCATTGAAAATTGGCGGTTTCGATTGCACGTAATTGAAAATTATACGCTGTTAACGGATTAACCACCCACGGTAACTGAAGCGAGGGCGAAGGTGACCGTTAGCGGCAATGATGTGGGAGTGAGAAAAGCTCCGTGACCGCTTCCCCTGGCGGTGGTTGGCCATTGATCGTTGGAGATGCATTTTCTGCCTCCGCCTCGTCGTTCGTAATGATTAATTTAATTTGCTTTCATCTTTCAATCATTTTCTTGGTAAGCGATGATACAACATGAAAAGGTAATATTCGATGAATACTGACTCCGATAAGCCATGTCTGTTATGCGCTTCGGGGGTATCTAAGCTTCTTGTTTTTTATGTTTGCTGTTAAGCAGCTTCTGTGCAGTTTATCCATAGCGGGGTCCGATATTTTGCACGCAGCATATAACTCATTTGACTCATTAAATGAGGAAGTCTTTACATAAACGAGGACACCGGAAAGTGGAACTTCACATTGTCAACGTACATCAAACATTCGTTAGGTGGGAGAGATCTGAGAACAATAAAGGGCCCAGAACGCTACCATGAGGAACCCCAGACTTGCCGATCTACGGATCAGAATGGCGATGTTTTGGTCCTAATCTTTACTGAAAATTCTACGGTTCTTTCTCCGGCTGCATATCAAACGCTTTAAAACTCGATTCGACAAGATCATCTGTTAACAAATTATCTTAAACTACTTTTATTTTTCTGAACTTGTTAGATTACAAAATAAATCCGAAACCAAATCTTAACTACTACAGGAACTGAAGACGAAGGACATATTTCACATTTACTTAAGATAATAATTTCTACTGTGTCATGTATGAGCATTCTCTCGTAAACGAATTCATTGGCGCTGTATAAGTTTTGATTACTGTTTACATTACATTTGAGGACTGAACGGCCCGAAGCATTGTATACTCTATTATACCTTGATGAAAAACGGATTCCACAGTGGGGGGATTGGATCCGAAAGTATAGATATATGGCCTTTTAGTAGTTATAAATTTCCGAGCCTGTCTCATTGACGACGCTGTAAAGGCTGCAATGATCAGCTGAGTGTAGCTGCGTATTGGATTACGATTATCGCCAAACAAGCTCATGGAGTTTAACGCGATCAGTTGGTGTACGTGTGGTGTTTTGTTGCAGTCCTTTAGAGTTAACGTTAGCGCATCATTCCAAACCGGCAGCACTTGATTCACTGCGAGAGTTGCGGATCGTTGCTGATTCTACCAGCTCGAGAAACAAGTTCATTGTGGATGTGTCGACGGTATAATGGTTTTGGCTGTTCTCCGTACGTTTGCAGCCAGCACTAACGTTCGACTCTGTTAAAACGATTCCATAGTTACGTCCCAACATATTTGATATGAAAAGCGGTAGCATGTGGCGTTTCACCAGCAAACCAATGTTTGGAGTGAGATCTACGGGATCTATAAGACTCTCAAAACACATCTTAACATTGGTACCAGGAAATTGAAAGCAGCAAGATTTTGGCAGCTTGTACAGCGTGTTCAGTTTTGAATGAAAAATGCCATCGATGTACAAGCCTTTTTTGCTAAGCAACAGTACGAAAAACTTGTTATTACCGTAAACAACGATGAAATGCTTGTTGGAAATCATCTTGCTGTCGGCAACCTGGAAGTCTACTCCCGATTGAGGTGCTGCACTTCCAACGATCACATTATGCTCGGAGATTAGCAACAGGTTTGTTTTGCTGATTAAACGCCCGATGAAATTGTAGCAGTCGGACGGATGCATCAAATTGCTGTTTGAACCGTTACTCGCGGTTTCCATTTCGGAGGATGAAACAAACCGGATCAGTACGATTAGTTGTTTGGGTAGAATACTCCTGCAATTTGCGTAGAAGTTGTGGAGTGATGTGTCAACAAAATCTAGAACGATTGTAAACAGAAAAAATACATTAAATTAGGAAAGAATCATGCAAACACAATGGAAATCCTAAGCACCAACCTTTATCAAATGTATTTCACTGCCACATACAATATTCAGCTTCAATTACAAAAACTTTTACTATATTTTCCGAACGGGAGATGCTGTGGGGCTGAAAGGCTATTTGCGCGATCATCACTTTTTTGACAGTTCGCAGTTAAGCCGTTGGCAGCATTGTGCATCTTTGTATGTCATCGCATTTCAAACGGCAGTTGACACGTGCGTTTGAAATTTAGTAAATTCAAATAACAAAACTAAAACAGCAAATGCTATCTTTTTTCGTTTTATCATCGTTTTGCGTAATGTGAAGCATGCTTCACAACCATGATTATTCAAATTACACAAATTCAGGAATGTTGCAATTGTAACAATTGGCTTGAGTAGTTCTAAGTATACCAATGATTTGTTCTAATATCCTATGAAATATTCCACGCACAAGTTGAAGGCCTTCATCATTCCACAAGCCATCATTTGAAAACCTACAGATACCTAGCTCGTTTTGGTATAACATAAAACAAACTTTTTTCGGTCAGTCGTTTTGATTCTTCGCACATCATCAAGAATTTTCCTTTTATAGAACTTTGCTTTAAAGAAGGGAATGAAAAAGCTGTAGTTTTCCTTTTAGTAACCGTACCCACAACTAGATGTCAGTCTGAAAGGATACACAATTCCTGCCACTTTTCTCTCCTTTCCAACGGACTTTTCCTGAACTACTTCCAACGCATGCGCACTCAGTATAGGACTCGAAGCGATGCAAAACGGTTTTGCTTCCATCGGCCAAACAACAACATTTGGTGAAATTTCCTCTCTATATTTACGCCACTACCACGCGCGCATACACACATACACACATTCAGCACCACGCAGGCTCCAAATTTCCAGAAAATTTTCTACGCTGGAAAGTGCTCACGCTTACGCTTATACTCACACGTACACGAGGTCCGCTTTGCTTCCATCCAACGGGCACACACGGCGGCGCACATACTTCCAGTGGGAAAATTGTAGGAAAATTTCATAGTTCTGCAGTGGCTCCGTTCTCGACGGGCGTACCTTGAAGTTTTGCGTGCAACTAGCACATACAGTTTTCATTTACCTTTTTATCCTGATTAACGTATGCTGGTGTGGAAGCATAGAAGAAAATTGCATTATTTCGCTGCTGTGTCGTGAGGTATAAAACAACAAATAAAAATCTCTGTGTAGTATCACCAGCAGCCACCATTTGTGGAGCAGTGAATGGAGATGCCTAGTGAGCACCCAGCAATCGATAAATATTCACGTGATTCCAGTGGAAATTGTGTGTCGCTTGGAGGAAGAAAATAAATTGTAAAGCATGGAAATTTCTCCAGTGCATTGAAACCAACAGTTTGACTAAGTGTTATTCAACTCGTCTATATCAGCCGTGTACGCAATATTCTGTGACTGTGTGTGTAGTGGGTTTTGTGAAACACTTAGCAAACAACGCGCTGCGTCAATCTGCCGGAACATCCTTGCGCTTTCCTTGCTTTACCACCCCTGGGGGACACCATTGTCCCGGTGGTCCAATATATGAGTGGACCGAGTCCGCCGGTAGCTGCAAACTAGTGCATTCGCTGTTCAGCTATGGATGAATGCCAGCATGAGCTCGACTTTGAAGAGCTAGAAAAATTGTGCAGAAACACACCGGAGGACGAACTCTCAGAAGCGGAAGAGGAGACAGGAACAGTGCAGGAAACGGGTGGTGAAGAGGGAGGTGGAGCAGGAAGGTTCAGAGATATGGTAAGTCGGGAATCGATTTTATATCCCCCTAGAGCTATACTCCCGTGCACAACTTAAACGGTTCTCGTCGAAAGAGTTTTAGATGTGGAGAAAGATAAAAAAGGCTTCCATCCTATCTCATGCAGGAAATCGATTCTGAAGGCAGACACGTCATTTATGTACTCAAGGCAAAAACGTCACAGTCGCCTACTTATTATTTTCTCCCGAGAGTCTTAGCTATAGCATTTGTCATAGCACAGCATCAGGAGAGCTTTTAGCATTCCCAGTAACTAGATATGAACAAACACACTATATTGACCAAATAAATCATCGCCCGGCTGTTGAGTTCTTAGCCTTGAAATCCAAACCATCTACTTCAGAATCCCCGAAGGACATCATTAAGCGACAAACCTTGATTAACTCCAAAATATTCCGAAGACCTTCGGATTCTTCTTATACCCATAGCCGATGGTGCACCGAACGCTCTACCAAGAGCAAAACCCAGGGAGAGCAATATATGTGCGGCTTTTGGTACGCATGCTCCACCGTTTGTTTACGTCTGCAGTTGTGTGGACCGTGAGTGTAGTACGTACCTTTCTGTTGGTAAAAGTTAGGCACCTTTTGCTGCTGCTTCATGAATCAGTTATGAACGAAGGACGATAAACGTTAAGAGGAATGGCTATGGGTAATACTCATAATGAGATGTTAATATGAAGGTTAGTGTGGATAGCATCTACGGCAAGAAATCTTTCTTCTTTCCAGAGAAAAATGTAGTAGCAACTTTCACTTTTATCTAATCACGCTGTGTTGGGCAAGAGCAACTGACATCAAGCAAGATAATTAGAAAGAAATAACTTACATTTCATAATAAAACATAAGATGAATTAGTACACTCCTTTCCAAATACCTTGCCAGGTCGTGTGACCAACATCACCTTTCACGTAGGGATTTTTCTCTCCTTCACCCACCTTCGGCACTCGTCTTCAACAGTGTAGTTTTTTTTTTTTTTTTGAAAGGGTTTTAGATGTGGAGAAAGATAAAAAAAAGGCTTCCATCCTATCTCATGCAGGAAATCGATTCTGAAGGCAGACACGTCATTTATGTACTCAAGGCAAAAACGTCACAGTCGCCTACTTATTATTTTCTCCCGAGAGTCTTAGCTATAGCATTTGTCATAGCACAGCATCAGGAGAGCTTTTAGCATTCCCAGTAACTAGATATGAACAAACACACTATATTGACCAAATAAATCATCGCCCGGCTGTTGAGTTCTTAGCCTTGAAATCCAAACCATCTACTTCAGAATCCCCGAAGGACATCATTAAGCGACAAACCTTGATTAACTCCAAAATATTCCGAAGACCTTCGGATTCTTCTTATACCCATAGCCGATGGTGCACCGAACGCTCTACCAAGAGCAAAACCCAGGGAGAGCAATATATGTGCGGCTTTTGGTACGCATGCTCCACCGTTTGTTTACGTCTGCAGTTGTGTGGACCGTGAGTGTAGTACGTACCTTTCTGTTGGTAAAAGTTAGGCACCTTTTGCTGCTGCTTCATGAATCAGTTATGAACGAAGGACGATAAACGTTAAGAGGAATGGCTATGGGTAATACTCATAATGAGATGTTAATATGAAGGTTAGTGTGGATAGCATCTACGGCAAGAAATCTTTCTTCTTTCCAGAGAAAAATGTAGTAGCAACTTTCACTTTTATCTAATCACGCTGTGTTGGGCAAGAGCAACTGACATCAAGCAAGATAATTAGAAAGAAATAACTTACATTTCATAATAAAACATAAGATGAATTAGTACACTCCTTTCCAAATACCTTGCCAGGTCGTGTGACCAACATCACCTTTCACGTAGGGATTTTTTTCTCCTCCACCCGCCTTCGGCGCTCGTCTTCAACAGTGTAGTTGAAGTTCATGAACTTCATGCCATCGTTAAATGCTGCACCACCACACTGCATCTAACCGCTACACCGGTTATTGGCCTCGGCCAGGTATCGGGGAAATTGGCGTGAAAAGCCCGCAAAACGATACGCGTGGTTGTCGTAGACGTCTGGTGGTTTCGCTGTCGCATGTTCTTGTGCAGCGCGCGCCAGACAGACGCCAGTGCACCTTTTGTCGACGCTACTCCATTAATTATGGGTCTTAGTGGCGAACCCTTCTTGTTTCTATCATAAAATGTTAACATCAGTAAATGTAAGCCATGACGTTGATTTATTCGCTTACTATCATACAAAATAAACAAAGCACTTGCCAGTATACTAACTTTCGACGTAGACGTTTCGGTTACTTATACTATGCCTTGACAGTGCAGCAGTTGATCAGCATGTTGCTTTATTTTCCACGCAACAACGAACACGACACACCGACCCAAAGTCACCAAGAACGTATCCAAGCCCACAGATGCCCTCAGGTCAAGCTGAAACCTACACCCGGGAATTAGCCCATTGTCAGCAAGCGGCAAATAAACGCGTAAAACCTACCGGTCGCCCGATGTCAACCGTGCCAAAATGCGGCACAACATTACGCAATAATTGGATTTCTCCGGAATAAGACGGGGCGGCACAACGGAACGGAACAAACCTTCTGCGTCTCCATATCGCCATTCCTTCGTTCGTTCGTTCCGGACATTTTCACCGACAGATTATGGCCACAAATATGCTCGCGTGCCCATAACTAATCCCAACCGATATCTTTAAGCCCGAAGCGCAGTGACATTCGGCGCATTTTGCCAACTCCGAAAACCGTTACGGGGTTTGACAAATTTTTCTCTCAAACACAACACGTACACTTTCCACGGTTCGTTGCGCTTTCCCGACCGGGCCGCAGTTGTTTTGGAGTGCCCGGGGGGCCGGCAATATATTTTCATTTGGCGATTTGATTGTGACGTTGTGATGTTGTTGTTTGGTCTCGCGTGTCTCTCCGTTCGACAATTGCGCACCCTCAACGTTCGGGTCCACTTTCGATTTCTGCACAACGCTTCTCCGGTTTGGAGGTTTTTTTTTCGCAGCGCAACTCGAACACGTTCTGCTTGCAATGAATGGGAACGAACGAAATCGCCCAAAATCTGGAACCGGGACGGTGAAAGTCACGATTTAGCAGCATAAACATACTACGGACGGCCGGAGCCACCCAGCCCAGCAGAGGCCCTGTGCAGCAGCTGTGTGTAGGGCCCCATCGAAAATTGGTTCAAAATTGCTAAAAATCCACTGCAGAGCATATAATTTAGTCGATAATTCCGGCGATCTCTCCACACGAACGGTGGACGTGATCGGAGACGGAAACTGGGAAGGTCCCATTCGATACAATGCTTTTAATTTTCATTCGATTGTGAATGGCAAATAGGCGAAAAAAAAAATTAAATGAAATATTAGTTCGATTGATGCAACGAGTTAAGGGCAACAGCAAACAAAAAACGAATACTTTCAAATTTCCGAAAGCATATAAAAATCCACATGCAATACTGACCGAGACTTGAGCAACGTGCATAAGCCGCATGCAATGGATGGTGATTCCTTTCCATTTTTCTCTGATAGTGGAGTGGAGTTTCTACTTCTTCCGCTTCTTCCTATTCATGTTAGCACTGTATCCCCTTGCTCCATTACGATACGGGGTGCAGATCTTCTCTATTTTTTTCTGCCCCTTTTTTCTGTACTTTGTAATGACTTGAACTCCTGAAGCTCATCGTTTCGGAGGAAGAAAAAAATGCCCCAACAACGGCACCAGAGTCGCGTCGCGTGTTGCTTCGTCATTCCGGCCGATCGTGTATCTGCTGGTTCGTGAGATTGCGGGCCAAAGATAAATAAATATAAAATGGCAAACTGATGTACGACGGAAAAGTGGCAAACCGAACGCGTTGACGCTTGTTTGCCGATGGGGATGTTTCATACATAAACAACAATCGATTTACCATCACACCATCCATCGCATCCCCGAAGGAAAGGAAGGTAGAAACTACTAAAAGCACCCCAGATGTCGGGATGCAGGAAAGTGGGCTTCCGATCGCAGACACTTTGCGACCCTCATGGATCGCAGCCACGAGGAATGGGACGCTCGGATAATTGAAGCCACGACACAGCCAGACTAAAACCAGACAAGCGATTAGATGCGCAAAGCACTGCAGCTAAGCGGTTTGAATGTGGTACAGAAATGGCACACAGTTTACCCGCTTCCCGAACGCTAAACGATAGCGATCGTCAACCAAATGGGGTGTGAAAGGGGGGTGGTGGGTGGCCCTAAGAAATAGAGGGCCCTTATTTTCTCACTGTTCCACAGTTCCACCTCTAAACTGAGACGCGACGGTGCGGCTGAGCAATGAAAGGTTAATAACAGGTTAATTTCATCCATTCCATTCAATTTTCCAACCAAAGCTCTATAGGGCATTACATTATACAGCCGCACACACACACACAAACACACCGGAATATAGGCTATTGTGCATTACTGCATCGGTTGGCACATAATTGGATAAAACCATAATGAAGATAAACGGATACACTTTGCTCAACTACACACCACAAACTGCACCAACCTCCGGGAAAGCGAGCAGCTTTCGAGTCGCTCCGATAAAAGCGATAAAAACAAGCTTTTGTAGTGGAAAATTATGTAAGCATAATAAGAGGCTCTCTTCATCTCGTTCGGTGGATGCTGAATGTTGAGCGTTGTGATGCTATGAAAGGTTGTGTAATGAAACAGCTATGAACCATCGTAAGAAGAGGTTTAAAAGTACGCTCCACGTAGAGCTCTGTGTTTAGTACATTGCGTTTTAATGATAGAACGTTTCAGAATGCATGCTGGAGCTTATTTTAATGCACAGAGTGACATATTTTGGCAATGCCAGACGAGTGCAGAGGCTCAATTGAATTGGAAAGATGCCAACGAAAATAGCGATAGATTCTTGAAAGTCAAAAAGGAGAAATGGATCGTTTCACAACAAGCTTTTTTGTTTTCTGCAGTGAAATATGAAACCTAATCCAACTGGTGCACAGTATTCGGTCAAAGAGGTCGTAAAATATGCAATAAAAGCATCTTGGTACTTTAACCAGCAACAGCGAAACAGCAAGACATGACTGGAATGTTTAAAAATCTTGACGTTCCTTAGATATACCGTAGGACTGAGACTGCTCAGCTGTGGGCATTAATTGAAGTCACCGAATAGCCATCCATCAGACATCATCAAACCGTAATCTTCTTTCGTACCTAATAAGCTCAACATAGCGATCATTATGCTAAAGAAACATTTCCTACCATTTTCGTTTAATAATCTTGTTCCATTAACGAGACTAGTTCACCTTTCTCCCAAAATGAACCATCAGCTACACGTGTTTAGCAAAGAAAACTGTGCCAAAAATCATCTTGTTTCGTGCGCAAGAAAAAAGTTAAACCAAACACATGCCACTCCATCAACCGACACATAAATGCGTGCCTGTGTAGCCTTTTCGGCCAGCAAATATGCTACTTCCTTTTTTGTTTATCGTTTTGCTTCACTTTTTTCTTGCGGACCCTTCATTCACCACGGGCAAAACACCACACCTGGGATCTGGTCTGTTTGTCCTACATTTGCACATGCATACGGGCGGCGTGCCACCTCTTTCACCTTAAACCGTTTACGTTCAATGAACAGCAGCAGCAGAAGCAACAAAAATTGCAAGAAAAAAAAACTATACTTAATATATTTAAGCACCCTTTCCGGCACTATTAGTATATCAACTCTTAAGCTACTTTCTTTCCGATAATGTTGCTAGTGTGAGAAAGATTATCAGAAAAAAGGCAAAGCCAAACGACCCCATGGGAAGACACCCGCAGCACGGCGTGCACATGTGGAGACTCTCCACAAAAAAATTAAAACACCTTCAAGAGCGCGTAAATTTTCACCTGCAAATGGAACGAAAAACGAACTGCTTGAAGTAAATCGGATCGACCAGGTCATCGGGCTTTCGTGTGGTTAGTTGGGTACATAACCGCCATAGCTGAATGGCACCCCTCCGTAAGGGGTGTGTGAAGATGTGGCCACGTTAAAGCCGAAAACATGCACATTAGGCAGAGTTCAAACGTTCAAACCATTTAGTGTGTCCGGTTCGTGTTTTGCTTGTTCGTTAAGCGAATTAAGCAGACACAGTACCACAGCAAACATCTTTCTATTGATTGCTTTTAAACCGTTGCATTTCATTTCTTGTTTTGTATGCTTTAGTGTCTTTATTGAAAGAAGCATAATACGAATAAAAGCAAAGCTAAAGCTCCACTAGAAAGGTTAAACGGTGCAGTTGCATGTTTCCCTCAGTAAATCCACTATCGATTGCACTCTCCGGTGGATGGTGGACAGCGAAATGTTCAAAGTTGAAGGTTGCTTCATGTTTGTCTACCTTTAATGGAAAACACACAAAGCTCTGCTGGAAGCATGGAGGCAACACGTTGGAAAGCCGTAGCCGTACGCAAATGTTTACATTGGATGTGTACGGGAGCTCGAGTGGCCTTGGCAGTGAGCTTTGAGTCAACATGCAAACAACAGCTCAATTTTTTACTCCAAACTGCCAAACCACCTTTACCTACTCAACACACCGCTTTTTTGGAAAAGTTTTTTTTCGAGAAGTTGATAAAGTTTAACGTGCCTTTTTGGATCGCATATTATGCAGGCACCAGTTCCATACTTTTGAATGCCGTCGTTTTCGGCAGTCAAAGGATGACTTTTAATCGCTTTTTTCTAGCTGGATAAGCTATAATCTTTAAGGGACGGTTCCCGTGGGATTCGATCCCCCCCCCCGTTTCTTGCTGTGACCGTAGCCACTACCTTCTTGGTCACCGCCTAGACCGCCCAAGATCCGACCTCAACCGTTCGATTACTTACGCCATTCTGTCGCAATGTTAGTAAACAGATCATTAGTTCATCCACAACACCACTTGACAGCTCACGGCCCGGGTGTATACTTACGGACTAATTTTTAATCAGCTAAACCGCAGAAAAACAAACGCTACAACATAAATCATTCTCCCACAGGGCCAATCGGAGAGCAAGAAAGCGTCGAAGAAAGCGGCCGCCACCGACACCGGTCTGCACACCAAGGGTACGGCCATGTCATTTGGCTTCAAGAAGCACAAGGTGCACCAGCAGACGGCCAGCAGCCACAACGGTACGATCGGCACGACCAACGGAACCAGCAAATTGCTCACGGGTGTGGCACCACATACCGGTACGGATGGTGGCGGTACGGAACTGGTCCCGGGAGCGGTCGCTAATCAGATCAAGAAGTTCAACAATAACAACGTTAACAACAACAACAACCACAACAGCGGCAATGCGACATTGGAAAGAGAGAAAGCGGAAAGGGAGCTGGTGCACGCGACCGTCATCACGAACCCGGGCGTCGATGCGGGATTTAGCGACAAGAACGGAAATACCGGTAAGTGGTGCGGCTGTTCGGGTTTTTTTTAATGACGCGCTTGTTACTGTACTAAACTATTTGTTAGCCAACCAATCAACCTTGTCTTACGAGCCGGATCTAATCAATAACATCAACACGCATTTATTGGATGCATCAGCTGTCATTTGTTCAGCTGATTGGGGTCAATGACACCGTGTGACAGGTTGATGATTTGATCTGTATTCGTACGGTCAGCTGCTAGAGCGGTCTTGTTTTCTGTGCATAGTTCCGTGGCTAACGAAAATTTCCACTCCGAATGTCCAACGCTTATCTCATCGCGTTATTCGGATGCTCGTTCAGCCAAAGTATTGCTTTCGGTAGTAGTAATGTAGTGCAACTATCCACGTTAAGTAAATGTTAGTGGCGTAAACACGTGTTTACGTGGCAGCCCACCACACACTTCTTTCGGAACGGACGACTTAATTAACTCTGTTTTGGTTTGTTTTTTTAGGTTCAATCGAATCGGTAGACGATGGCGGCGGCCGTAACACATCCACTGGCCGTACCACACCCCGACTGCAGCCCGCCAAGAAAGACAGCCATGGTGCGCCGTACCGTAGCAATCGATTCGGTTTCCGCACCAACAACATCGTCCGGCCGGCATCGGTCGGTCTGCAGCCCCGGGTGGCCAACGATTTGGACAAACATTCCTCCAATACCAACAACAACAACAACAATATCCACACCAATAACAACAATAACAACGTGTACGTCGTTAGCGACAAACGCCGCTCGAAGAGTGCTTCGTCGGCGGCATCCGCACGCACAACATTTACGCCACTCTCCGGCACAGCGGCAACGGCGACAACGGCGGCGGCTGCAACCGGAACTGGTGGGATGGCGCTGCATCAGCACGCGTACGGTGGGGCTGGTGCAGGTGGGCTGCATCGCCCTATGCCGAAATACCAGGCGCCGAATACAAAAATAACCCACAACAACGCACCGCCGGACAACGGAGTTGGTGGCGGTTTCGGGACTTATCAACAGCAGATGACGAAATGCAACCAGGGGGAGCATAAAAATACTCAGCATTCCGGTTCGGCCCTGCGGCAATCGGCCCAGCAGCATCAGTATACGCACGGTAGCGAAGCCGGACAGAACGCGTCGTCTGTCGGTGGTGGTCTATGGTAAGTAATTCTGCTTCTAATAATTGCGAATGCTGCGTAAACCATAAGTAAACAGTTTTTTGCTCTAAACAGTTTGTCATCTGCGTCATGCAGTTGTCTCGTCGGACTTACTACTTGCGTAGGAATGTTTCCTCTGAGTAGACGCATTTATTAATAGCTTGTATTTGGGTGTTATTTTCATTTGCAGTGCAAAACCACCACTGGCCGGCAATGGCAACGCTGCCGCTACGACTACGACGGCCAAACTAGGTCAGGAGGCGGCAACTACGGCAAGCAAGTTTACGCTCCATTCGTCCAGCCTCCCGAAACCCCAGTATCCGGTGTCGATCTCGCTAACCTCCGGCACAACCTCCGGACCGTCGGCCAGCTCACGATACACGATGGACACGAAGGGTGCCAAGCATGCGGTGAACGTAAGTCGCAAAGAGTTCGCCAACACAAACGTGACCGGTGCGCCGGCACTCGAAGACACGACCACAACCACCACCAGCAGCATCCGTATGCCGAGGCAACGCTATCGCAACCTGGAGATGGTAATGAGCGGCCGGCACAAGTTCGAAGTGCGTGATCTGGAAGCGCTAACGACGGAACCGATCGAACCGCTTCCACTGCCCGAACTACCGAGCGCATTCTGCAACACAACCAACCAGCGAACCGCTCCCCTAAGCGGACTAATTCGATCGACGGAACTGAATGCCAGCGCTAATGCATCCACGCTGCACGATGATATCGACATCAATGACAATCGGTACGAGATCGCTGAACCGGGTGCCGTGGAGGATGAGGCCGAAACAACGCCCACAAGTCATGATGGTGAGGGTCAGAAGGAAAGTTTGGAAGAAGAAAAACTGTTGCGCGATAACAATTCGTCGGAAAAGAGTTTGAAGGGTGCGCTGATGAAGGATCTGGTCGAGAGCTACGAGGAAAGCAAAAGTTCGACACCAAGCTGTTCCCGAGCGTCTTGGTTCACTGCTGGCGAGGCACTTGCGGCTAAAGATTTTGGTATTCGCAGCTTGACTACGAGCATGGAAAGTAGCAGCACATCGAGACAGACGGATTCGATTCCGAAGCAAGTGGCGGCGCAAGAGGAACCCGACGAGGAAGACATTAGCTCCGTTACTATCACTGCGGGCAATCCTTCCGCATTCTGTAAGTTTCATTTAGCTTTGCGCTTCTAGGTGCCTTTGTGGTAATGTTTCTGGCTTTTTCTTTTAGCTTCCATTTCGGCCCCGGTTCCGATGGACGTTTCGACCAATCTGGACAGTGTGTCCGAGGTACAGATCAGTTTCACCGACCCAGGAACGGATCCACTCGTCAGCAACGAAACCGACGTACCGAACCGAATGTACCGCAATGAGCAGACAAAATTTGCCGAAATGGCCGCTGCCATTAGCGATGTGCTGCTGCTGGACGATGAAACATCCCCGACCGATAGTCTCGTCAGCAGCTGCACGGAAAATTCGGACGACGCGAAGAAACCACGGCACGGTGGAAAGAAAGCGGTCGAAAATAGCAAGGAAAAGGAAAAGGACATTGATGAAATTTCACCCGAGCTGGACGAACTTACCAGTCCCGTTTCGCCCGGCACACCGACGCATGCTTCCAACTCGCTGTCGCTGTCGGACGGTGGAAGAGATTTTCTTATTGACGATGAAATTGCCGATCAGCCGGGACTGGTGTTCGATGAGGGCAGTACGCTCGATCTTGGATCGCTAAATCTTAACCTGACATCACAAAAGACGGATAATACGACAACGTT
Organism: Anopheles maculatus; assembly: GCA_002091835.1. Classification (NCBI taxonomy): domain Eukaryota; kingdom Metazoa; phylum Arthropoda; class Insecta; order Diptera; family Culicidae; genus Anopheles; species Anopheles maculatus. The sequence continues at coordinate 253,926 of KZ061628.1, read as the reverse complement.
GAAAGATAATCACAATCGAGGCGGGGCTACCACTGCAGCGGCAGGTACTGGAGTAACTCAACCGACGGCAATCAAAGCGACACCACCATCCGCTGTAAAACCACGCAAAGTTATGGCGGATGCGTACGAATCGCCTGCCCTATCGCGAAAGTCTACACGGAGTGGTAATCGTATGGCTAGAGCTGAATCGTTGGATACGCTGTCGCCGTGTGATTCGATTGCATCGGATGATTTTATGCTGGACTTTGACTGCAACAGCAGCATGGATTCGATCGATCGGTAAGATTGGATTTATGGTAAAATGTGGGTAAAAAGGTGAAAAGTACAAGGTTTCTGTTGCATTCTTTAGGGTTGCTCGCTCAAGCATGGGAGGCAGTGTTACGGGACTGAACTCGATGGATGAACTGCAGCTGTGGTCCGAGCTGGAGAACAAAGGGGGCCACATTATACGCGAGTGGAGCACACTGCTGCGCAGCAGCCCACAGAGCATAACCAACAATGCTAACCGGTAAGTGTTTTTTTGTATTGTTCTTCTTAGTTATATGACTTCGGATACCATTAACAGAAGAGGTTTATCGTATATTCTGTTTGTATAGCTTTGAAGCCCATTTTTAATCGTTCAAAACAGGTAAAAATTGCATTTCAAGATAACTGCACGATTCTGTCGTAGTTGCAATGCATATGCCCCTAAAAGTATGCAATGTAAAGCATACATTATGGTACATTTATAGCATGCTGATACAAGGTGTAGCAGCGCTTCAAAATGTAAAAAAAAATGCTATAATCGGTTTGAAAATTTCCAATTTCTTTTAAACAATTTGTATTATAAAATTGCCTTTTTAGGTCTCAGTAAATAAATGACCGACATACAAATTTCAGTAAGAAAAAGATTCTTTTGTGTTTAGTTAGTTTTTTGAATCATTGTGCCATAAAATAAGTTTTTTAGATTTTACGGAATTAAAAACACACATTCGGACGTGCACTTTCTCGCCTAAAACTGTGTTATGCACCTTTCGATATCTGCTGATGCCTAGCTTGATTTTGACAAGCCAATGTCTAAGCAGTAATCCATCCAAATTGGCTTACCCTTTCGCATGGTTGCACTAATTCCCGGCGTGTCCGACATGTAGATGCTAACCCTCGGCTCACTCGACCCTAATGAGAACGGATTACCGTCACCCTCATTAGGGTCGTGATCCCCCTGCGGGTAGATGTGTAACTGTGTGTGTGTGTATGTAGTCCATGATTGTCTTTCCTCGTGGTCTTACCGGTGCCGGCAGACAGACAGAGACATTTACGCAAATAGCGGATTCTTTTCTATGATCAGAGTACTATCGTTTGCCATTTCCGGCCCTCACCGAACTTGGCCCCATTCATTATCCCTGACGGTTGACGGTGATCGAAACAGAAAGAGCCATAGAAGAGCAGAAAATCATTGTGCCATAAAATAAGTTTTTTAGATTTTACGGAATTAAAAACACACATTCGGACGTGCACTTTCTCGCCTAAAACTGTGTTATGCACCTTTCGATATCTGCTGATGCCTAGCTTGATTTTGACAAGCCAATGTCTAAGCAGTAATCCATCCAAATTGGCTTACCCTTTCGCATGGTTGCACTAATTCCCGGCGTGTCCGACATGTAGATGCTAACCCTCGGCTCACTCGACCCTAATGAGAACGGATTACCGTCACCCTCATTAGGGTCGTGATCCCCCTGCGGGAAGATGTGTAACTGTGTGTGTGTATGTAATCCATGATTGTCTTTCCTCGTGGCCTTACCGGTGCCGGCAGACAGACAGAGACATTTACGCAAATAGCGGATTCTTTTCTATGATCAGAGTACTATCGTTTGCCATTTCCGGCCCTCACCGAACTTGGCCCCATTCATTATCCCTGACGGTTGACGGTGATCGAAACAGAAAGAGCCATAGAAGAGCAGAAGCAAAACAAATATGCTCAGCTAAGCTTTACCCTTCGCAAGCGTAGTGTTGCTACGCATTTGCACACTATTTGTCTGTATGGATTGGACAATGTGGAGTAGAAATTTGAAACATTTCGAAGGTAAGCAAATTGAACTAAGCGGTGTATTTACTGGAAGAAATGGTGAAGCACTGCTAATTGCACCGGGGCTCAAAATTCGTTGCTCCAATATAAAGTGCGCAACTACTCTTACTTCTTACGGTCGCTGCATAGCGGAGCTCATTCATGCTTTGTCAGAGAACAGACGGAACCATTCCCCTTCATTCCTACTACTGATCCCTTGTTCCACACATAACTAAAATAGCATGTGCTTCAGTTTTTACGAAAATTTGTTTGTTCCCTCCATGCTTCACAGCGTAACTAATGGCGATTATGATACATGGGTGCAGATTATCGCGATCATGTTACTACTACCATTCCTATTTCCACACTGGATGGATGGAAAATGGAAAGCCGCGCATTGTGGCGTACATTTGCCACCGTAGAAAAGAAGCATGATGTTGCAACATTACGCCGTTTTACCTTAGTCGATAGATTTCGTTCTTGTAAAGGGCATACTGTACGAACGGTTCATCTGTTTACTGTTATATGGAGCAATGGGTTCGTTAGTGTCAGTGTGGTTGAAAAGATTTCGCTGAAAATGATTTGCAAAAACAAAATGCCAGTGTTTGTAACCTTCACGTGAAACAAAATAATTTTAAAATGCAATATGCAAATCACCTTGCAACGAGCAACACGAACGAGTCTGTTTCGCGGAATGCATTAACGCTGGTTTCTGAGGAATTAAGGTTCTTCAAAAGAACGTTGTAAAATGCATTACGGGTGCACTTTCTTTGGTGATTTGCTTGTGAAACGTTTTACTCCTAAGTCTGCTTCATCTCGCTTAACAAAACTCTTTTTAGGTCTACGTGTTGCAGTTTAAAGCCACGGTATACTTGCAGTAAGAACCTTCCTGATGAACTTGCTCTGGAAAATAAGAAATTCCAACACCGTTACGAAATGCACCGCACACTCTGCATGTAACCGCAATTCATCTTGCTTGACTGCCCTTACTTGCGTGAACTTCGGGAGGTGTGCGTTCGAGCCTACCTTCCTTCAGCGCCAACCACAACAACATTGCCTCGTTGTGTATATTGTTTCCACTTGCCAGCTGATGAGAACCGCGTCGGTTACCAACGCACTGGTAGTGGTGATGGGAAAGCCGGTTTTTTTGAAATACAAAGAGAAATAGAGGATCGTTCGCTCTCAGCCATGCTCTCACCTGATCTCACCTTGATCTTCGTGATTCTGGGTTGACTGAAAACGTGTCCACAAGAATTCTGGTGGATTTTTTCAATTCCCTTTTTGTAAATACTTGTCATGTAATCCTCCGTTACTGAGACAGGGTAGTTCTAGCTAAGCTCAGTCAATAGTTGGAGGGTTTTTTTGCTAAGCTAACCACCCCAGCCGTAAGCCACACGCCACAGTTATGTTGCACACTCACACTGGTGGGCTTTTGCCTGTACCAACACCACCAACATTGGTGCTTTTCCACGCAAGCCCTCTCTCTACCCTACCGACACGTTGAGGGTGAGTCACACGCACCGCAGTGCTGTGTACCTTCTCGCGCATTCATCCGACGGCTCATAGCCCACAGCACAGGCAAGCACTCGCGCGAAGCTATTTGGGCTTCGGCCGCAGCAGTCGGTTCTTGGTCTAGTCTACGTATTACGGGCACACGGCACACATCGCCTGGTGTGCAGTGTGGAGTTGCCCTTAAAGTGTCTGTCCTCGTCGATACAGTGATCGATGCTGCCACGATCATCACCACCAACAACAACAGCAGCATACACGGTGCGACAAGGTTATCTGGTTGAGCGATCAACTTCCAGTGGTGGGGAACGATTTGATAGAGGGCAAAGATCGACCTCATGGTCAGCTGGTGTGTTCGATCTCGCGCAACTATTTGGAGCATTTTTACGGTTTTGATTAGTGAACGCAGCGTGTGTGTGTGTGTGTGCGTGCGTGATGAGACAAAGAAAACTCTCTCTTTCTTAGATGTTATGTTGTTGACTCTCACCTGTTCCCTTCATCTGCGGTGCAAGTGATGATACTCTCAGCACAAGAGATGCATTTCGAACAAATGCATGTGGTGTGTGACGTTGGGGTTTGATTGTGTTGTGGTGGGGCTTCTAATTTTGACATCTTACCTCTCACAACTAGCACTAAAAGATTAGAAGGGATAAGGATGAGCTTTCGTGTGGGTTGATTAACGATCGCGTGCTTGTGTTTATGGTGCATTTCCTGCGAGCGTACCTTCTTGTGTGCTGTGGTCGTTTTTTTTGTTCAGGGTCAACCGAATAGGTGGAAGATTAGTTTCTTGTGGCTGTTGTGTGGTCAGTGTGACCACGACGGTGCTGTTGCTACATACCACCACCACCACCATCACAACCACAGACCACAGTGTTGATTAGTATGGTTAGAAAAAATATTTTTATTGGCATCCGTCGTATTTTCTACGGCTCTCTACGGTGTTTGGTGTGTTGATGCACTTCCCAATACAGGGAAGCCAGTTGGCGAAGAAGCAAACAGTTCAGTTCGGTGGTTCGCTTAGTCTGTTATTATTTTGTCATTAGTGCAGTGCTCTAGTCAGTTTTTTAAACCAATGTATCTTTTTCATCTTCTTAGTACGTAGTACGCGCAATCAATGTTAAACTTACCGCCCAAAGAAATAGTAGAAACAATCAACCACCAAGTTCTTACCCAAAAAAAACCCACAATTTACAGTTTAAACCGTGCACGTTCATCAACCCCGAAGTAAATAGCCGGGAGTAGGGAACGAAAGACTCCGAAAAAAAGTCTACCTCACGCCCTCCATTAAGAATGTTTGCTCTTGCTTAGGCTCTTCACCACATCCCAGGGCGTCCGGTTTTGTCTTTGGTGTTGATGCTCCAGCATAAACCCAGTCACAACACGGTGGCGGCGGCTGTTCGTGCATGAGAAGTGAAAATTAAATCCAAGAAGCTTTTGGTTTTTGCCGGTTCCCTATTTGTGTGCTTGTGAACGTAACTTACCAGTCAAGCAAATCTAAGCGAAGGAAACGGCAGCGAGTGTTGAAGTGAAGTGCAGTGAAGTGTTCGATCTTACGAAAGTACCCCGAGATCATCCTCACCAGTCAAACCCGTAGCAGCAGTACGAAACCACCATCACGATGAAGGATTGTGAAACATCGGTTGAGATTCCAGCGCCGGCAAACAGCCCAACGTCAACGTCGCCAGCGCCGGCCATTCTGTCGGAGAAACCACCCCCCAACAATGGGTAAATGATCGTTTCCATCGTGTAGCATTATTGTGGTGTCTCTTTTTAGGGCAAGAGCGCTCGACGGGGGCCGTCAACCGGTCGGAAGATTGAAGGGCTTTGTGATTTTCTTACCCGGGCGAAGAAACTAGACCATCGTTTCGTGTTGATTGTGCTATTCTATTCAAATTTCAACACACCCCACACAGCGTGGAGGATGCAAGATGGAAATCGGATGCCACTTTGCAGTGGTTCTAGTTTCCATGCCGTAATCGACATGTGAAACAATTTTGCGCCAGTTAATGAAGTGAAGCGGCCATAAATATAAGTTGATAGACAGCTCCGGAAGGCTTCTGGTGAATAGTTATAGTGTAAAGGCTCCTATTTAAGTAATGTTGATGCTAAAACGGAATGCTTATGAGATGTAACTTTATCCGTAAACAAATCATTCGCTTCTTAATAAGATGCTGAACGCGTAAAGATTTAACATTTGAAAATAATTTCCCCTAAATACGATTACTTAAAACGAGATGCGTAGTAATCTTAAGTTAGCTTAACTTCTTCCATTTCCCACTTGAACCACGTTCAATCAATTATGCATTTTTGCAACGATTCGCATTTCTCTCCGCGTTCGGGTGATTGTTGGTGAAATCTCACACGCAAATAAAATAATTCACCAATAAATTTAAGCATTTTACGGGGTCAACAAACTCTTTTCGCCAATTAAAAGCAATCCTACGGCACTGATTACCATAGAATGGGGTCCTAACACATGCGTGCAGTCTTAAAAGCGTTTCATTATCAGCGCTCTAGCATCGTACGTTATCAATGGAATGAAAATTGTGATGCAGTAATGACTTACTTACGATGAATACCGCCTAATGTGTTTCAAACCGATGCCGTGTGTATGTGTGACCTCGGTCATTGTGAGTAAACACAAGCGCGCGATAGAATGGTTTGTTGTGGCGTCGACAGTCTCGCGTGTTTTTCGCGTGTCTTGCTGTATTAGCCAAACAGCGGCAAACAGCTTCTGCGCGAGTGAACGTCACATGAGAGCACGGGGCTAGGTGTCTTGCTTTGCGCTATTGTAGCTATTTTAAATAGCGTCTTTGCCGTGTCTTAAAATAGTGTTTTATAGAGAGTCGTTCGATTACGATGGGTGAATAGTGAACCACTTTTTTTAAATATTTCTTTAAGCAAAATCTAATTTAGAATATTTATTTTTTTTATCTCTTTTTGCGACCAATTACACTACGTAACAACAGTTCACTTTTAATGTGCAGCTGCTACCCGGTGGGTCAAAGCTGTTATAGGATAATTATGGACGTTTTTTCCTTCCACTGTCCGGTCAACGACAACCGTCGTTTTGCGAAGGCCGTGAAACTTAAATGCTCTTGACCTGGCGATACGGATACGGTGGTGCTATGTGATTTTGATTTGCGAACATGCAGGTAGCATTAAAGCATTTTCCACCATAACCCACAACGGGTGATGTGGTGGTGATACAGCAAACGGATGTAATATGGTGGCTATATTTTTATTTTGCTAAAATAAAATATACTGCCCACTGCAAACGTTAAAAACGAAGCTTTACTGTGGTTTATTTGGGGCAGTAGTTAGTAGAAATGTGTTTGGATGATTATAAATTAGAAATATGTAATTTTTAAATTGAAAGCCACGCCACGACGCGCGTCTGCCATGCGGATTGCATACATTTAGGCAACGTTTTCTCCACTTCAACCGAAACGTGCAAATTATTTGCTTCTTTACAGTAAAATGCGTAAAATTACAATTTGCATTACCCAGTACTTAACACCAGTAATGTCTCCTCATCTACTTACCGGCTCATCCCACCAAAAAACACTCATCACGATGAACGCCAGTTTGGTAATCGGAAAAGCTTCCGGATAAAGCCGAAAATTGCTACTCTCCCCCAACCCGTTTCCCTCGTCGGAGTAGGAGGTGGGCAGTTATCGAAGCTTAATCAATTAATTGTGTGTTTCACGTACTGATCCTCTCGCATCGCGCATAACAATAACAACAAAAGCATCAACTTCCGGTGCCGGAAGAGACGCATGTATTTCCCGCAATGGAAGAAAAACGTGAAAATGAAAATGCCTTCGGTTGCTCTCCGATCGGAAAAATTCCAGTGCCTATCAAGCACTGACCTAGGCTAACGTGAAGCGAGTGTTCCGTATGCCGCATACCACCGAAAACAGTCTCCGATTCCACCCTCTGGTTCCTCTGGTGCACTGATATAGAAAGTAAAATTGATTGCAGCCGAAAATCATCATTCGTGTTGGCGTGTTGTAGTTGATAAGGTGTGCCCATATAATGTTACCATATTCTTCACCGGCCTCTACCCAATGCACGATGCGATAACACACAGAGGCAGCAAGCAGCACCGATAATGATTATTGATTAAACGCATCCGGATTTATTACAAGACTTGTTGCCGGCGCACAGGGCGTTCAGCTTCCTTCCGTCCGTCGGCTGGTGGTACGCGTTGTGCAGTATTGCAGTGTATCGGTTGCAGCTCGTTTAACACACAACCCCCGTTGGGAAGGATCATGTCCTGCAGCTAAAAGTGGGAGGGCCCATCAAATGATGCGCCCTGTCCGTGCGTGATATAATTTCACGCGATTTCACGAACCCATTAAGAAACGGTTGGTGGAAAATTGGTTCACCGAACACCAGCTGCTGGATGTTACGATTGTGACTAAAAGCTCCAAGTCACTTCCATTACCACCCAGACGATGCAGTCGATGAGTCAGACAGCGCGATCATGTCTGGTGGGGTCGTCACTTTGATCATGTCTGGTGGGGGGAGGTGTTTTCCGTTCACTGCATCACCACCACCCCGAAGGTGTAGAATTTATTGGTGACGCATGGTTGACCACGAAGCCTTACCGAAGGTTGAGAGAAGTTCGATACGGATTGTTAGTTTATAGGTCTCGGATCTCGGCAACAAGATCCATCATGCATGTGCGTGTGTGTGTGGGGATCAGCCATCATAAAACCAATCGTATTAAACAATCGTAGGGCACACATTCTGGCAACCTTAACACCTCAAGCGTCTATGACCCAACTGGCAATTAGTAAACCTGTACCAATAAAGCTACTCTCTCGACCGGCCGGTCATCTTACCCCGATTATGATACGAAGGTGGAACCATTTCCTTTCACCTCTTACAAAATGGGCTCGGCGCACTGTGGCAGCTCAGCAGGTGTGTCATCTATTTAATTAAGCTTCACTTCGATTACCTCACACGCGCGTGTTTGCTTGGGAATCTATGAGTTGGAAACGACCCTCAAACTTTAATACGCATTTTCGTATAATGTACCATCGTGGCTTCGAATAGAAAAGGTTCTGTTAGCGCACAACAGCAAGGCTTAAATATTTAAACAATTTACAATGCCGTCAAGTCAAGAAGAGGTTCCTCGCTAGGTTCAATATTTATGTAGCCGGCTACGGGTACGCGTAAAACCGTGCGATAGACGCGTGCTTAAAGAATAAACATAAACCAGGGTGCTGCTTTATTGCTTTTGTGTACTACCAGAGGCGATACACAAAACTGCCATCGAATGTGACAAAACACATCTTCCGTTCAGTTGAATACGGCTGCGTTGAGAACATGAAATCATCACTCTTTGAACGTTTTGGTGAGCCGCTTTGAACTGTTCTGGGATGCTGTGCTGTTGGGCGATATTTTTGGCACATTGTGTCAACATTTATCTGTTTGTGTAAGGGATTAGGAAGAAGTAAAAGTTATGTTGTTTTAGCCATTTTAGTCTAGCTGACGTGAATGTATATCTCTCTTGAACATCATACTAAAATACTACTAACATACTAGAATTTGAGGATCACTCGTTGTCCTCGAGTCCTTAAAGACTGATCAACAACTCTACTTACCATCCCACAAATTAAATACCCTCCAATCAATCTATTCCAATAAGCATCAGCAATACTTGTATGCAGATAGAAGCAAATATCACTTTTCATCACACGAGAAACGCTTCACTTCACACCCATATGCACATTATTGACCCAATTCCTACGGGCCCTAGAGAGAACGGTAGGAGAAGAAAAACCCCCGCACAACAAACAACACACTTCGTGGAATAGAAACGCCTCCTTCGTTTCCTTTAATCAGCACGTGATCCCGCACGTGATCACGCGATCGTGTTTCCACATTTGAAACTCGCAATCTTTTAGGCGCCTAAAAGACGCGAAAGCTGCGCGCTTGTACGCGCCCAAAGTCCCAGAGGTGGATCCGATACCAATATCGCCAATAACCACACACACACACACACAGGGCAGAAAAAAAAACGGCACCAGGCCGGGCATATCTCCGGGCATGCTCGAATGCACCGTAATTGGAGCGGCTGCTTGCTGATGCTCGTGATTTATGTTGCCGGTCAAAACATCGGGAGGTGCGTCCGTTTGCTGGTGGTAGTAGTAGTGGCTTCACTTTCCTCGCGAATTTCACAGATTTCACTGTGATCGTGGCCCGATGTGTTTTTCCTCCCTTTTTGCGCTAGTCCCAATCGACTGAGGGGTAGTATTTTTATAAATAACTAGAAAAATCGAACAAACCACAAAGAAACGTGGGATGCGTAGGATCTCCTATCACCATCGGCAACAGCAGCAGCAACTACCGGTAGCGATTTTCTTACTTTCTTCCCGCGGGCGTTGATCGAAAGAAACAAGATCGTAATTACTGACAACAGAAGAATTAGATGTTTTTTGTTGTTGTCTATTTTTGTAAAAAAAAGTCGTCGCCGTGTTGTAGTTTATGGCATGTTTTAGTTTTGTCGGCAATTAAAGAGCTAACATCCGGTACAATAGCATTCGCCGGTATGCGATCGTGTCGCGAGCATTAATGTTTGTCTAAAGAATTTCTACAAATATTTTTATAAGAGTTATTCCTGCTTGATATAAAGTACTGCAGTTTTAACTCGTAAATAGAATTGATAAAGATACTAAATAGAAAAAGGTCGCTCTAAAAAGACCTCCCATAGTGTGTGTGTCTGTGTGTAACACCAGTATCATCCGCCCGACTGTTGGTGACATCATTCTTTCCGATTCGATACGGCGGCGTTTTTTTTTCTTCCACGAGCGAATTTTCACGCTCCGTCGAATGCTACCGAGCAGTCGAGAAGATCGACAAACTGTCCAATAGATACGCGGAAAGCGGCCACCCTCAAGCGAGAGAAAATCTGTCATCTGTTGCCTGAGTGTTGGTGAATGTCATCTCGGTCTGACCATCGTCTTCATTACTCACCTGTGGAACCAACCGGTAGCAGTGAGTATAAAAAGCATGGGCACCACGAACACCGACACCATTGCGGAAGGATTAAAAACAACCCCCCCCTAGCAAAGGGGTTGAAAATGGATGATGGTGAGGTGGGTTGAGTCTTATCAAACGACACCAATTCGTCGGGGGGTGGTGATCGCGCTTACATATGCGTCTATGCGTCCCATTCATCGCTCGTACTCACTCTTGCACGCTCGTGCTATCGAAGCCGTGCCATACTCACACGCCCGCAGAAGAAAAAAAATTGCACGCGGAAAAGCTCCTCACACTCCTCCCAACGGCGAATGTACAGGTGTCTCTACTAACCACCACAGAGTATGCGTATGCATACACGAACGCCGCATGGTGGTGGTGTAAGGTGTGTGATAGACATTTGGTGGAAACGAAAAGGGAAAACGAAAAACAACACGGACACTACACCGTACCAGTAGTGTACGCTGAAAGCAGAAGAAAAACTCACCACCCCTGTGGTCGTTATTGGGTGGCGCAACATTTGCGCGTGGTGTTGCCTCTTCAGTACGCAATCAGCAGCCGACACCGGACGAAGACGCGCACCGCCGACGCGCGGGTACTGCGGGTTTTTTTTTTTTTTAATTCGCGGCGTTCCGGCCGTTTGTTTACGTTTTTTTGCATTACACGGTGACACTATCCAGTGGGGAAAAGACGGAGCATTAAAACAGGAACTTTTGCTCTCTCGATTGTGCTCCAGAGTGTGCCAGATACTCCCGCCGGATCCTGAGAAATAGTTTTTCCCACCCTGTTGCTTCGTGTATGTGTGGGGGCAGCTGCATTGAGAGAAAAGGGTACGAACAAGGATTTCCAGAAAAGGGACAGAGCATGTATTTTAGTGTCGTGTGTCCTTGTGAGAGAGTGTACAAGAGTGGAGTTTTGTGTTTAGTGGAGAACTGAGAGAGCGTGAGCAAATTTTCCCTGAGTGAATTGAAATGTTTGAGAGTGGGCATACAATGAGGCAGAGCAAATCGTAGTAGACCACGGAACGGAAACCACAATATGAGGTGCCAAATCCGTGCGAAATTGGTAGTGAAAAGTCCGCGATTCTCATCCGTGATGATGTAGCGGGGAGGGAGTTTGGTGAAGCGAGAGTGTCTAACATGTCCTGTTGATATCGACCCAGCAAACACATTGTGACTTCGTCGTGGTTTTATTTGCATTCGACATACAAAAGCAGATTTGGGCAGGAAAATACGGAGTTCCCTTTAAGAAGGTTTACCAGAAGTGGCCCACAGCAACGTCGGTGTTCTTTTCTGTGATAATTGGTGATAGTAAACGTAGTGTTTAGTTGTGGCACGTTTCGCACGAAAAAAAAATCGATACTGCATCTCCACGACCAAACATCTTAGCCCTTCGAGTTTGCAGCACGTCTTATCATTTAAAAAGGGCAAATAATATACCGAACCGAAAATCGATATGTGCCACGGAGCGTGTTGCTCTTTTACGCGAGTCAAGTGTGGCGAGCCAGTGTAATCTTCGAACTCCATTTATTTGTTATCGTACGGCAGTAGGATTAGTATGATAAGGGTGTACAAAAAACGGCCAAGTGTAAACCGCAATATCTGTTGCGCCTTCGCGACTAGTGGTATCGTGTCGTTCATGGTGAAGTTGGGCATCCATAATTCAATTATCCGTGCCTTTCGGTTTTGCTGATAGAGAAGCGCGCAGCAAAAATGCAATCGAACGCAACCGGTTCACCACCACCGATCGGTGCGCGACGTGTCAAGACCGATCTGCACACGTCGGAAAAGCTGTACATCCATTCCGTCGGTCGGTCGAGATCGAACTCACCGATGCATGCCGGTCTTGTAGCGAGGCATACGGCTGCAACGACAGCCCACCGGAAAGCTGCCAGCGAACCGAAGGGTCTAGTGTCACATCCGTCCCACGCGACCATAACCACCGCCAACACTACTACTACATCGTACCTTACCGTGCCGCATAATGCCGCAACGTCGGTGCTGCACAGTCCCAATCGGCAACGGAGCAGCAGCACCGGAACACCGTCCACAAGAACCAGTCCACACCAGCGGCTGCTTCCACCGTCCGCCACAATCGAGCGAAGTGCCAGCGTGCGGTTGAGCACGAGTCCTTCCAGAGCAGGCGACCACCATTCGAATGGGGCGGGAATTGCAAATAGGTTACTATCGATTTTCTGCCAGCAATATATTCGTGTCGGTCGGTGGGCAAACAAGCGCTTGTTTGGTGTTTATGAGAGTTTTGGAAGTAAATGTGATTTTTTACTGCAGCGTTTTTATTAGTTTTTGACTTCCATAAAAGGGGAATCTATATTTATTGTATCCGCAAAGGGGCTCGGGTCTAGCGTTGCCTAGATCTACCGCAACTACTATGGAGTTGAATGTCTCGCGTACCTACTAACTCACGTCACTATCTTTTTTTTTGTACCCTTCAATCTAGATCCCAGCTACCAGCAAGGGCCCGTCTACTCACCCGAAGGCTCCAGAACAATGCGACACCTACGAATGGGTCGGAAAGCCCGCGCTCGATCGACAGTCTGCCCCGGAGGACGTTTTCCGGCTCGTACAAAACGGCCACCCTTAGCCAGTTCCACAATCTCGCTAACAACAACAACTTTACGGACTCTGCCTCGACGGCTACCAACTCCGCGGAAGATCTCACCCTGCTCGACAAGTCGCTGCGCAACTCCATGCTACAGGACGTGGTGCACTTCAAGAAGCAGCTGGTACGACTCCGCCGGATACTGCAAGAGGTAAGCCTGTTCGGTTCTGCTGGTACCGTCTCGCGAGATGCGCTGCTAGCTTTGCTCTGCCGTATCACAAACAGCATGATCGTGCACTTGCCCCCCATCCTCTGAAGCATGCTCGTAACTTGCCAAAAATGTATTCTTAATCATGTAGATGCAATCGTGACTCGCCCCCCACTCATCATAACCATCTCCATTTTGTTTCGTCACTTGTGGTTGCATCATGCCGAATATATTGTTATTACCAATTACAATTTTTTGGATCCTTTTTTTTTGTCTTTGGCATCCCCATAACCTCTCTCCGTTCATTAGTGAATGTGCTTTTGCATTCATTTTCGCGCCTCGCATACAGATCGCGCAATGATCTGTTTCTCTCTGTTTACTGATTTCGGTTCATCCATGCTCTCGTTTCTTTCGTTACCGTTTGTACCGTTTTTCCGTTTTTACTTACTTATTTTCTCTTCTTTCTATATTGTTTTTTCCTTTGTTTTATTTTTCTCTTCTTCTTTTTCCATATCCGTTTCTTGTCACTACTATTATGTTGTCGTTGTTGTTGGTGTGGTTGATGTGTTTCCTGTGCCATATTTTCTTCATCAAAAAAAAAAAACGATCGATGTTGTTGTACTATGTTGTGGGTTGGTTCGACCCTCTTCATATCTACACCGTGTCAACACCTTTGTACGTGGCGGCCTGCGTCACTGACCGGTTTGTCCCTACTACTTGCACCTGTACTCCACCTTCCCACCGACAGGATGAAGAAAATTTGATGATGGTATGTTATTTTAGTATTATAATTTAATCCTTAAGTTAAGTAAGACGTTTCTAATTTTACCGAACCGGTGCCGTAACTAGTGTAGAAGAAAGTGTTAGCTAGTGTCCATCCGTGCATGTGTCAATTGTGTACAACTTACCTAATGAAAGTAATTGTAATCTTTCCTCCTAACAAGCTCCCCCATTACAACAGTATTTGCTTGTGTAACAAATTTTGCATATTGTTTACCACTCTTACTACTACTACCCCATTCTAGACCGACACTCTCAACCCATTTGAAAATAACAATGGGCAATTCTTCACGACGGCAGCGGCAATCGCAACCGCCAACGGTAGTATCGGGTCCGGGGCGACAACCACAACGACGACGTCAACCACAGCCCCGGCAGGCCATCAGGAACAGCAGCAACAGCAGCAGCAGCTACAAGAAAACGTACTCATCCGTGAATCCAGCGTAGCGGCCCTTGCCCTACTCGAGGACCAGCGGCAGGAGCTGGCGGATCTCAGAAGACAGGTGGTTTACCTTCAGGTATTTGCACGTTCATTTCCCTTTTATTTCTCTCTCTCTCTCTTTCTTTCTCCATTGGCCATATTCCTTCCGCTTTGTAGTAATGTAACGCGCTCTCGGCGCCCCCACTTACACAAGGGGGCTTCCGGTGTTGTTGTCTGCGCAATAATCAGTGCATATCAGCAACACCTCGTCCTCCAATCATTCCGATTACGATTGGAGTACGCAACAACGTATGCTCATGTTTGCTGTTGTAGTGTTTTAGTTCTCCAAAGCTAAGATATACCCAACTGGAAAAAAAGGATGGAAAAGGAACGTGAAGGTATCGGGAGAACGATTCTAATGAGAGTAACGGAAATTAAATCACTGTCTACCAGCTATCAATATTGGACTATCCTTCTAAGCTCTCTATCGCTGCCTATCTTTCTTTCCAAGTCGATCTCTTTCCAAATTGTTTTCAAATCATCACACTTGTTTATCTCAATTGGCTTTCGTTGTTGTGAAATTGTTACCAAGTTATGTATTTTGTTAGAGTTGTCGAGCACTCATATGCTAATCTTGACAGGTGTTCTTTTAGTACCTTAAACGCTTGTACAAAAATGGCTTTGTTTATCAAAAATGTAATCCACAATCATACTCAAGAAACATATATTTTGTATACAGCTTTCTCCCGACTGAACGTTCGTTGTATTTATTAGCTAGAAGTTACATATTATTCCTTATAATTTCCGGTTCTGAAATTCTTTCTATACATTTTTCTAATTAATTTTATTTTACTTTTGTACTGTAAAATATGAAACGATCGCCAGGGTGAACTAACGGCCAAAGATCGCACGATTCGGCAGCAGCAGAATCTGATCGAAAAGTATGAAGCGGAGCGAGAGAAACAACAGCACAGCCTCTCGAACGGCGGTAGCTCATCGCTGGACAGCAATGGAGACGCATCCGGCACGACCACGGGCGACAGTAACCATCAGTCGGCGGATACCATCAGCACCGCAACACAGACGGAACGTGTACGTGTATCTAGACCGCTTCCCTTCACAAGGACAGTCTGTGTGTAGTTCTTCGAACAAATCTAATTTACGACTTCTCTTCTTATTTCTTTCCCATCGTCGCCCCCTCCGCCCCCACCACCAACAACCACAGTTGAGGCCCGTATCGTTCGGTGGACAGGAAGGATTAGGCAGGTAATTACCGCGCTTTGAGTACGAAGGCTCCCACTGTCAAGGAGGCTCACGCAGCAGTGTATTGATTTTATCATTTTACTTATTACCACATATTAGCCGAAACCATTTAGTTTTACCTTTTTGCTCGGTTTTTTTTCTGAAGTAGTGGTGCCTAGTGTGGTTTCTTTTAACTGTTTTCTTTCTTTCTTTGCGTTTTGTTTCTCTTTTCCGATGCTCTGGTCTTTCTCCCGCTCGTTGGGAGGTGGAAATACGATATGCAAATGCGACTAAACAAATATATTTCAAAAAATTACACACACTTCCCAGGGTTTGCTTGCGACACCTCCCAACAAGGCCACTGTACGTGGCGGACTATTTTCCTCTGTGCCACAGTTCGATCGGATTCGAGGTGGCACTCGCTTCACGATGCTCTGCTTACTGTTGGGCTGTCTGTTCTAGGCTCTCGTTGCTAACAATCCGTTTGCTGTCCATTATCCGTGATTTGTTTAATAGCTTGCTGAACCGTTTAAGCCCTACTGCATCTCGGGCAGGCGATGCGCTGCTCTTGTCCCTGTGGAGATGCAGTTTTCCATTCGTTTTTGTGCGCAATCTGATCCAAAAACTTTGTTCCCTTCTTCACTGCTTTGTCGCATTGTTTTCCACCTCCAGAAGAGAGACGTCTTAGTAGTGTCCATCCTTCTTCATTTTGTTGTTAATTGATTGAGTTTAGTCTTCATTTACTCAACCTGCTGTTCGCCATCTTACAGAACGCTCATAAAAATTCTCTTCTTTCTGTTCTTTGTTTCTTTCTAATACATGCGCTCTCTCTCGAATGTACAATGTTATTAACTGAAAAATGAAACAAATACACCATCCGCGCTCAACCAAATTCGGGAACGTCATCATCATCATCATCGGAATGCTCGACTGTTTAACTCACATTAACACGCGTTGCAAACAACTACTACCACTAACACCTATACAACTAACCTACATGTCCACATGTTTCGCTTCTTCATCGTCATTGTGGTACTGTATCATCTGTAAAACGTATCATCTTTATTGTGTGTACTGCCCTGCCAAAACCCTCCTATAAAACTTCCCGCCTCAAACCCGATCCCTATCATCCCCGGTGGAATCCTTTCCCTGTGCTTGGCTTCCCCCTACTCGGCTTCTCAACCAACCAACCGGTACACCGGGTTCACCCCCCCTTCAGGCTGCAACTGGGACAGGTACTGCTTTGTGATATAGTTCTAGCAATAGGCATGCTGTGTGCGATCAATCTCATCTGCATCCTACACCTTGTACACAGTCGGCTGGACACTTGTCCCGCTACCATCGTACCGTCCTTACCGGACCGGATGATGGTACCGAGGCTACCGTACGCGCCTTAGGGACAGGTGTTTTTGCAGCACCTGTGTGTCTCCTTTTACGTATCCACATTCCATTTCCGTCTGTAGTTAATAAAGCTGGATGTGTTGTGGTGTAGAGACGAAAGCAAGAAAATATTCCCTAAAAGAGCAAACATATTTATATTACCTATATTTTCATGCCTTACCCGTGCAGTTAAATAAGGTAAAGGATAAACACATCCGCAATTTTCTCCGTAGCAAATCAGGCTCACATCTGTTTCATCCGTTTCATCCTTCCGAGGAAAGCTTTGTACTATAATGTGGCATTCGTTGTACTAATACTAGAAAATGTATACCAACAAAAATTGCTCTGCGTCATTTACTTCGTAATTCATTATCTATTCGCTTTCGAGCGTCGGTTTTCAATGTGCTAATTATCCTTTTTTTTTTCTTCCTACACCCTTACAGTCGCAGTGAGAAGCCTAAAAATGGTCTACGGACACCAACAGCAGCAACATTGGGGTCTCCGATCAGCAGCAGTAGTACAACTCCATCGCACCATAATACCAACAATGGGCTAACCACACCGAAAAGTAAAACCCAAATCTCCTCCGTTTACACGCAGCTGTCCTCGGTAAGGCACAGTATCGCCGGCACCAGTGCTCCAACAACACCGACCACAGCTTCCCACAATGGAGGAGCTGTTCCCGTCGCACTGCGAAGAACGTCGCTCGGTTCCAGTCACAATCTAAGCTCGTTCGGATTGCACATAAACAACGGCGATCGATCTCCTAGCAGTAATATCAGTGCCAGCAACAAACCCGTCCGAACAACGCACATCGGAACGCTGACCACCACATCGCCCGCCCGTCAGCTAACGAACGGTGAACGAATATCGGCACCGAAGCAAACTAAAAGCATCGCGCATCGAACGGTATCAACAACATCATCGGTAAACGGAACCGGTGGTGGTCAGTCAGTTTCAAAACTAAACGGACTAAACGGAGCGACAAAAAGAACGACGACGTCGGGTGTTATTAGGCCACCGTCTTCGTTTGGCAGTAGTAACAGCCTTGTGCCGATGGAACACCAGCAACAGCTGAAGAGTAAATCGGCCCCGGTAACACCGTTGGTGGTAACGAGCGGGAAGCTACTAACACCTGCCGCTACCGGTGCTTCGGAATGTCAAACGAACGGACATCATCGGGTAGCAGATGAGGCTGTGGGGGCCGAATCCGAATCCGAATCGGACAAGGATACGGTGGTGAATGGAACGTTGGTGAACGGTTTGAAGTTGATAGCCACTACTTCGGGTGGATGTAACGATGGAAGCAATCTGGGCAGTGCCACCAACAGCACCGTCAATGGTATCGTAGGACACTGAAGTGGGAGAAGATTACAAAACCGGATGTGTGATAAAGATGGAGAAAATGAGCGTGAGAAGATTCCGTTTGGAGAGATGTATTACAAACCTGATAGGTAATCACCCCTGCAAGTGATTTAATATTTTATTATCCTATAGCTAATGCGTTCTGCTGGTCCATTACTTCCTTTATTAACGGTCTTTTGAATTTGATTTAGTCGGCTCTAAATGTTACAAGGTTTTAACCTAGAGGCTCATTATCATTCTACTCTTTCTGGAGGGGTTTAAGATATTTGTTTCTGGAAGGATTATTGCGGTAAGCCTTTCTTGAACAATCTGCGTTCAATTATAAATAAAAACATACGGTGAATATTGTCCCATTTTGCCAAAACGGAACGAAAAAGCTTTCCCCTACAGCAAACGAACGCGTCTTTTAGTACTAATTTCCAAATTCCTTCTCTCTTTCTGCCTTCTTTATTAAACAAACCCATCCCAAAAAACCGGCAACTGTTGATATGAATATAAATTTAATAAAAACAACACAGAAAAAGGGATACAGAAAGACACACACTTACATTAACAACTTTACACAAAGGAAAAGGCGTAAAGCGTCCGACGCAAAAGCAAACAACCGGGACGATGAAATATTGTAGCGAATACTTGTAATATGAACAAATGTGATCGAGGCTTGTGTAATGTAATATTCAAATGTATTTGTAAATCTTTAAGCGGTGACTTAAACAGAAAAAAAACAAACAAGCAAACCTAACTGAGAAATAGCACATGAAGTATTTATTCGAATGCGCTTATTCCTGCCCTAGTGTTATACTCCCAAACAGCCTAGCCCTCTCAGACACGTGGCACGAAAGGAAACGGAGAATGGAATACAATTTGCACAAAAGATAGACAAGGGCAGCAGTAGTAGCAAACTATTACCAACTGTAATATTGGGTTGTTAAAGAGAAAATGGTGGACACTGTAAAGACTAGTTTTGTTTGTATGGTAAACGGAAAACCCCCCCATTTATGGATTGCTCTTGTACGCCGCCAGCATTAAAAAAATACGCCGAAACCGCCTCAAAGCGCCGATTTTTACCCATTTTAAACCCTTCTGGCTTTGGGCGGGCTGATGTCGGATGGGAGAGAGCATAGTAAGCATTAGAACAAGAAATTTAAACAGGGAAATTAGTGTAGTAGTGCGTAAATCATTTAACAGTTCCCCCGTTCCCCAAATTTCGATTGCTTCCACGTGACTGAATGCGTTGCGTTACCTTTTTCTTCCGTTTCGACCGTCATTTAGCAAATTCGACCCCTTTAAAATACCGCCAAGACGCTAATATTAGTTTGTAGAGCGCGAAAGAAAGAGAGAGAGAGAGCGCGTGTTTCTTCGAATCAAAGGTGCTGCCCTGTGGCCACGCGTCCTCTAGTAGTGTTGATTAAGTAGAAATTTAACGATACGTTAAACCGCACACTCTAGTTGGGTGCGTGTTATTAAATAGTATTTTATTAATTGCTGATGATTCGTTTCGGAAAGGTAAAAACAAAAACCACCCAACTCGTTTAATGCAGAACCACCACCATTCTTTACGACAGTTTGTAATGCAAGCAGAGAATTCATATTTGGAAAATCGCCCCCTCGCCCCATTTAACCTCTAAAATATAACCCGCAAATTGATCGCAAATGTTACGCTGAAATCATAAACATAATAACTCTCAACAGAACAAAACAAAACTGGCATATAAATCAGAAACAGCAAAAACAATCGGTATTGTACGAATAACGGACAATGTAAAGCATATGGGAACTCAAAAAACAAGCAGCATACATACAAAAATACAAAGCAAAGACAAAAGTATTTCGATAATAAATTATTAAACTGTAAAGGAATAATTGAAGGTGTTTGAAAGTATTTATACTTTGAGAAATAAGAATGTTAGGGATTTATTTTACTTTGTATATTAAATTCTATTCAATTCTATTCTTGTTCAAGTTATTTTGTTGCTTTCGCTTTTTCCATCACATTATTGTAAAATTGTTCTTCCAACGACTTTTGCAACCGATTTCAAATGCTGCGTTCCCGGTCTCTAAAAACGCAACCCACGAAACGCACACTTTGACAGCTCGCGTAGCATCATTTTTGACAGCTGTCAACGTACCTGCGTTCCGCCATTTCCTGCTATAGACAGTTCGCTCGTTCTCTCTTTCTTTCCGGCTCGTCGCAGAGTCTAGTGAACACACATTTTGTGTATCATTAAAAGTAACTTTTAAGCCCTGTAAGTGTTATGCATTATAAAGTGCTGTCCATAAACACGTAGCACCACATCGCCAGCGAACGAGGAATGTGTGGAAAATGGAACTTTGGCCCCGTAATGTACGGGGAAAGCGTATCGTGGCCAATGTTTTTTACTTCACCGGTGTGTGATGTGTGTAGTGTGTGGGGTTGTGTGGTGGTTGACGTTTTCGTTCCCATCGGTGTGATGCTGCGTGTTCTCCCGGACTCCTCAAACTGATTGAATTTCACGTTATTACGAGTCAATTCGTCTGATTGCTAATGGTTTTGTTTGTACGTGTATCCTTGTTTGCACAGTATAATGGGACGCGTTATTCGCGCGCAGCGTAAAGGTGCCGGATCAGTGTTCCGGGCACACACCAAGAAGCGAAAGGGACAGCCCAAGCTGCGCCATCTCGACTATGCCGAACGTCACGGTTACCTGAAGGGTGTCGTCAAGGTATGTCCCATACTATTCGGGTGTCACTTGAAACCATGTTGTGCTTAATCTTCCCATCCTGGCTTTGTTTACAATTTGCAGCAAATCATCCACGACCCAGGCCGTGGTGCCCCGCTGGCGGTCGTTAACTTCCGCGATCCCTACCGTTTCCGGCTGAGCAAACAGCTGTTCATCGCCGCCGAGGGTATGTACACCGGCCAGTTCGTGTACTGCGGTCGTCGCGCCCAGCTGCAGATCGGTAACGTGATCCCGATCGGTCTGATGCCGGAAGGTACGATTGTGTGCAATCTGGAGGAGAAGACCGGTGACCGTGGCAAGCTGGCACGTACGTCCGGCAACTACGCCTCGGTCATTGCGCACAACCCGGACACGAAGCGTACCCGTGTGAAGCTGCCGTCCGGTGCGAAGAAGGTGCTGCCATCGGCCAACCGTGCGATGGTCGGTATTGTGGCCGGTGGCGGTCGTATCGACAAGCCCATCCTGAAGGCTGGTCGTGCGTACCACAAGTACAAGGTGAAGCGTAACTGCTGGCCGAAGGTGCGCGGTGTGGCGATGAACCCCGTCGAGCATCCGCACGGTGGTGGTAACCATCAGCACATCGGTAAGGCGTCGACCGTCAAGCGCGGTACGCCTCCGGGTCGCAAGGTCGGTCTCATCGCTGCCCGTCGTACCGGTCGTATCCGTGGTGGCAAGGGCGACGAGAAGTTCAAGGAGAAGGAGAAGAAGTAAGCGGAGTAGTGTGTACTTTGTTTATGTTCTGGTCTTTCTGGTGGGACACGGAGCGGCGCGAGATCAACATGCGCCTGTGTTTGGAGCTGAGATGGTGGTGGTCCTATCGATATACTTTGCGTATTGATAAACAAAAGATGGAAGAAGAAAAAAGAAAGAGAGGAAAGCGAAAATGGAGGTTGAAAGTTAAATAAATATCAACTTCCAACAACAGTTTATCGGTTTTTTGTTTTACATTTAAAGCATCGTACTGTAAACAGGCTGAAAGAAAACGTCGAGCCCCTGAGTTGACGATCTCTCTGATGAACTGGTGGACCAGTGGTTTAAAATGTCGTAAGAATGACACCGAACCACCCAGTCAATAATTGCATCATTGAGCGTAAGGTCCTCCTGCAAAGCAGAACCGATTCTGGCTAATTCCACTCACAGTACAATTGTAGCGATACCTCCATTTTCCTCAATTATCCCGGCGAATTCTTATTTTACCGACTGTTTCTATGGCAACAGAGTAGTGTAGTAGTATACACCTGTTAACCTTGACACGGCCTGCTAGGTTCATTCATGTAATAGTTTACTAAACCCATTTCTATGCCACGTAACCCATGTAAAGGATTCGAATTTTAAAGCACAGCACACCATTACTACTACATTAAGTTACAATATATTTTTATTCATTTTTTTGTAGTTTACTTTTACAATATTTGAGACATAGCATTTGTTTTTTTTTCCTTTTTCAATATGTGTTTTATACAATACAATAGACTTATCTTCTGCTACTTCCATTGTTTTCTGTTCCTTTTGCATGCAGTAAAGCGCAATCATTGCACTACGCTGCTACAATTGTTGTTCCACAGTTACATTTTCCCATTCCCTTGCTTGCTCTTACTCGGACCAGCGCAGCTTAGCTTGCATACAGTTGTAGTAAATAGTAGTGGTGATGGTAATGAGAGAAGTTAGTTGTATAATAGGTAAATGTTTATTGTAATTTTTACTGTGTTGTGTTTCCTGGTTCCCGTTTTCTGTTGTTGTTTTTGATTCGTTTACTTCTCTCTGCATATTATAATCACAATACCAATCCACAAACCTATGTACAGTGTACAAAAATATGACTTTGCTCTATGTTTTTGTTAATGTTGTCCCCATACACAAACACCAATAGAAAGTGTTTGATTTCTTTTTGTTTGAAAGTTGTTTTGTTTTGTATTTTTTGTGTGTTTTGTACATCAAAACTCAACTATTTCGGTGTTCTTATCTGGTTATGGTGGTTGTTACTGTTTGCCAAGATGATGGTGATCAAAAACATTAATCTTTTGCATGGAGTTATGTGTTTTTGTCTGTTTTGTTTTACCCAGAAAAGCACACCACACTTGCAACACTTACACACAATTGTGTAACTATTTGTTTTGCAAAGGTTTAAAGGTTAAATCTCTATCCCTCTACAATCTGTGTGTAAGCAACGGAACGGAGAAACACAATAAAAAACGCCAAATAAAAATAAACTATTTCGTGAACAATTTTTGCAACACTACACTTACACGCACACGCTGATGTGATGCATATAGACGTAACAAAGATTATAAAATATACAACTACCTCTCGCTAGTGGCAGGACACAATTGGAAAAAAAAAAAAGGAAATGAAACAATACAAAACACAAAGCGGTACCCATCGAGAGATCAATAGAACATCGATCGATCCTCTGATTGCTATCACAAACTTACTATAATGATTCCCCTTTGCACGAACACGATCATAGCCTGCACCAACAATTCCAGAGCCTACGTGCATTGTGTGTTTTGATCATGGTTTCATTCCCTGAACTGTTGTTATGCATAGAGCTATAGCCCCCCCCATTGGTTGTTTGGCGACCATCATCGTCGTTACACCTAACGAGCTTGGACTACTTGGATCGTCCTGCGAGCAGCATTCTCCGCCTAGTAAGACGGAAACGGATTAAAATTACTTCCCAAAAAGCAAGAAGTTTCTGAAGGTTCTACTGCAAAAATAAAGGGAAAAATAAAACACACAAAAAAAGGCTCTTAAAACTACACTCATGGACGAGAAAACTGGCCCCCCATCCACAAGGCGCCACAGAAAACAAAAACAAACAAGCAACCGGAATCGAAAAACAGAGAGGGCACATTAGTAGAAGAACAGTAGCCGTTCCTGGGCGGATGTGGAAAGCAGACGCCAGGTTCGCTTAATGCTAATGTACTGCACCAGCGCTCGCACGCAGATCAGAAACCCGAACGCCATTATCAACCACCACAGCCACGAGTTTTCGTGCGACGCAAAATCGGTCGTGTGCTTCATGATGACGGTCCACTTGGCAAGCGATAGCCCAAACCCGGACAGTGCACCGTACCGGGCAGCGACCGTGTGACAGAAGCACGTCAGCACCAAAAAGCCGATCCAATTAAACAGGAACGCAATCAAAAACGCGGTCACAAACATGATGTCCGTACCGAGCAGCCCATTGTCGGCCGTTATGTTTTCACCATCGGCATCGATCGCTATGAACGTAACCTGTGGCCCACCGGGAACGCCACGGCCCACGCCACCGATCGAGGTGATGCTCGGTGGCGGTGGTGGCATCTGCGGACCCATCGGTGGTATTGGCAGCTCGTGATTGATCATCTTTTCCATCTGCACCTCCTCGTAGGTGGGCAGCTTGGTGGTGAGCTCCGGCACCGGAACGGACTGCTGTGAGCCATACTCGTTCAGCTGATGTTGCTGCTGCGGATCGTTTGCTTCGTACGGTGGCGGTGCACTGAAATCTGCCTTCGGTGGCGGTAGCTCATCCGGTCGATTGTTTGTCGGTGGCATTTTGGAGATGATTGCTAGAAAAAGAAGGCGAACAAAAAGAATGAGCAGGTGGAGATGAAAGTATGATAAGTTGGGGCAGATAAATAGGATAGATTAGATGTGCTGGAGCGCGTCATGTGACGGTGAAGGCCCCTTATTTTGACACTACCGAAAAATGTTGGTCATTAAATTTGAGCCAGCCACACAACCACAACACATCCTAGGCTACCGCGTTTGTTGTGATGAGTCACAACACAACTATACCCGCTTGCTGCTACGTCCGAGAGCGATATCGATTTTTCCCCATTTCCACACGCCAGCTAGATGTTTATCTCTTACGGCCCCAAGAGTTGTTAGCATTCGCGTAGTTTTTGGCTGCTGCTTACCGTGTTTAGCTGAAAACACCCGTCCTTTTGTGGATTGCTGTGTATCCTTCTTCCGTGTATTTATGTATTCCTTTCTCCTGGTGGTAACGCTTCACTGCACCGCCCCGTACTAGTAACACGCGCAGCGCCTGAATAGTGTCGTCACTTCTCGGAGACGTCGACAACGACGACCTTTCCTTGCGTATGATGCAAATCACAAACCACCACCAGTAGGCTGCTGTAGTATTAAATAATTCGCCTTTCCCTCTACTCGGAAGTTACTCGGCCAATCCGAAACGGTAATCTTGAGCGATTTAAGTGTAGTAGCACATGCGATTATGCGGTTTATTTACTTAGTGATACCACTTTGTCTACACGGCAAAGAGCTGTACAGAGCAGGCGGAGACAAATAAAATTTTATCTTTTTTCTTCTTTTGCGACCTTTTTGCTTGTGTCGTTTTTCAAAGAAAAATCCAAACATCGACACACACACACACATGCACACACGCACAGCCGTTTTCATGCGAGGCTGTCAAACGATGGCGTTTTTTCACTGGGGCGCAGTCAACAGGGCGACAGGCGAATGGGCAACTTTCTCGATAACATGAAGATTTTCCTCAATGTGATGTGTTTCTAAATTAAAATTTATTTTTTTGTAGGCTAAAAGCACTATTGTAAATGATGTATTTGTTGTAATTTCAGTGTGAATAAAAAAATATTCCCTCATCCGAAATTCGAGTAGTACGTTTCGAGCAGCTGGTGCTCGAATCACGCTAGCGTTGGGCATTTCGGGTACAACCGTTCCACGGAACGGAATTTTCAAAGCAAGCTTCATCAGTTTTGGCGCGCTTTGAACACCGCAAGCACAGATTTCACTGTTGTGTCCACACTAGTTGTTAGCGTTATTTATCGAAAAAGTGACGAAAATGCAGCGAGATTACGCCAAAGATAAAGGTACGTTAAAGGCGGATGCGTGGGTTTGTTGCGTGGAATTGTTGTAAACCGTGTTTTCCGTTTTTTTCGCACAGAAACAATCAAATCTTTTCTGGCGGAGTTCTACCGCGAGGAAGACGATGGGAAGAAAAACTTTGTGTACGCACGCCAGCTGACAAAGATTGCGCACCGGGAGCAAATACAGCTTATCGTTGACATGGACGATCTGATCAGCTACCGGGATGAAGTGGCCGAAGCTATACAGATGAACGCCCGCCGCTACGTGAAGCTGTTCTCCGATGCTGTCTTTGAGCTGCTGCCCTCGTACAAGGAGCGTGAGGTGATGAACAAGGATACGCTGGACATCTTCATCGAGCATCGGTTGATGATGCAGGGCCGACTGCACAGTCCGACCGATGCTCGGGACGCACGCAACAGCATTCCGATGGAGCTGGTCAAGCGGTACGATGTGTACTTCAAGGCACCGAGCACCGCCAAGGCGGTATCGATCCGTGACGTGAAGGCGGACCAGATCGGCAAGCTGGTGACGGTGCGTGGTATTGCGACGCGCTGTACGGAGGTGAAGCCGATGATGACGGTTGCTACGTATACGTGCGATCGGTGCGGTGCCGAAACGTACCAACCGGTAACGTCGATGAGTTTCAAGCCGGCGATCGATTGTCCGTCGGAAGATTGCCGTGTGAACAAGGCGGGTGGGCGGTTGTATCTGCAAACTCGTGGCTCGAAGTTTGTCAAGTTCCAGGAGATAAAGATCCAGGAGCACAGCGATCAGGTACCGGTGGGTCACATTCCACGATCGCTGACGGTGATGTGCCGGGGTGAAACGACGCGCTGTGCCCAGCCGGGAGATCATGTGATCATTACGGGCATTTTCCTACCGATCCAGAAGACGGGCTTTAGGGCGGTTGTGTCCGGATTGTTGAGCGAAACGTTCCTCGATGCACATCGGATCGCTTGCCTGAACAAGTCCGACGATGGAGAGCTGAACAATGAGCTGACGCAGGAGGAGCTGGACGAGCTTGCGAAGGATGATTTCTACACGCGCATCGCAAGTAGTCTTGCGCCGGAAATTTACGGCCATTTGGATGTGAAAAAGGCGCTGCTGCTGCTGCTGGTTGGAGGTGTCGATCGCAGCCCGGATGGCATGAAGATTCGCGGTAACATAAACATCTGCCTAATGGGTGATCCTGGTGTGGCAAAGTCGCAACTGCTTGGGTACATTGATCGATTGGCCGTACGCAGCCAGTACACAACGGGACGCGGTTCGTCGGGCGTCGGTTTAACGGCAGCCGTCATGAAGGATCCACTGACCGGTGAGATGGTGCTGGAGGGTGGCGCACTGGTACTGGCCGATCAAGGAGTGTGCTGTATCGACGAGTTCGATAAGATGGCGGACGAGGATCGTGTATCGATTCACGAGGTTATGGAACAGCAAACGATCTCGATTGCAAAGGCCGGCATTATGACGTGCTTGAATGCGCGCGTTTCCATCCTGGCCGCTGCTAATCCTGCCTACGGTCGTTACAATCCACGCCGTACGATCGAACAGAACATTCAGCTTCCGGCTGCACTACTATCCCGATTCGATCTGCTTTGGCTCATCCAGGATAAGGCCGATCGGGACAATGATCTGCGACTGGCGAAACACATCACGTACGTGCACAGTCACGGTAAGCAGCCACCGTCCCGCATCAAGACGCTCGATATGGCACTGATCCGGCGGTACATCGCGCTGTGCAAGCGCAAAATTCCCGTCATCTCACCGGAACTGACGGACTACATCGTGAACGCGTACGTTGAGTTGCGCCGGGAAGCACGCAACAGCCGCGACATGACGTTCACGTCCGCCCGTAATCTGTTGGGTATTTTGCGTCTTTCCACTGCGCTGGCTCGGCTCCGGTTGGCCGATACCGTCGAGAAGGATGACGTGAAGGAAGCGCTGCGGCTGCTGGCCATGTCAAAGGATTCACTCAACCAAACCGAACATCGGGACACACAGTAAGTTTGATGGGAAACATGAATACACAATTCATCCTTTGCTCAGGCAACATATTAACACTTTTGCTCATTTTCAGCGTACAAAACACTTCGGATAAGATATTTGCCCTTGTGCGGGAACTGGCCGGCGATAGTAAGACGGTCAAGATAGCCGACATTATGGAGCGTTGCACGACCAAGGGCTACAAACCGGACGAGGTGGACGAGTGTATTGAAACGTACGAGGAGCTTAACGTGTGGCAGGTCAACCAGACGCGAACGAAAATCACTTTCATCTAAAAAGCTGTTGCCATTGCAATTTTTATGTTCTCTATTCTGTTTACCGCGAAATGTTTGTACCGTTTCATAACTTTTACTGCTGACACTATTTACTCATCCAGTTTTTTTTTCTTATAGTTCTTAAGATATCTCACTTACTGTTGTTAAGGAAGTTTTGTGTACCTTTTTGTAGTCATCATCATCATCGATAGGGAAGTAGTGGTTGTGTAGTGAGTGTGTGGGTTTACTTTTATGTCTTTTTTTGGAGTTGCCACAAACAGTACAAGTGAAATAATGCACCTTACACATTTTGATGATTAAATAAATACGAAAATAAGACGAACAATAACATATTATCTAAGTTTTGATGGATTACATACTGGAATGTTGGTTACTGATACAATGTCAGGGGAGCATATCTCTTTTGTAACGATACTCTAAGAAAGGGACATGAGAAATCGAAAAGGCATTCTTCGTGGATCGTCTAAAAACTGCAAACCAGATCCTACAAGATGCGCTGTTCATATGGACTTCCTTGGTTTATGACCTACTTGTGTACCGGCAGTTCACTATAGAATCTACCAGGCGATTGAAATCGGAGAGGTCCTTGTATCTTCGTAATATTCCAATACATCGTCCATCTTGATTGAAGGGTCAAGTCCAACAACGCTCTCCCACAGCGCTTCTGCGACATGACCAAGAGTCCGGAAGGCGAAACTGCACTTCTCAGACATCAGCTTTCTCCAAAATCGATGATTTCCTCTCATTCGCGTTTCGAGAGACAGATTTTTAGAAGGCATTTCGGCCCTGCCTGACTCAATGAACAGTATCGCAGATTCCAAGGAGCCTGACAAGAAATTTACATGATTAGCAGTTCTTGTAAATCATTGGAAGGAATTTCACACCACTGATTGCATACATTTAGGCGCAACGAATGGTAAACACATCCAACTGGAATTCCGCTGGTGAGCAGTAACAAACTCACATTCAAAATTCATTCTATACGCAGTTTTTAATAATCTTCCCCACATAGATCATCTCCCGCACGAACGTATCGCAAATCAAATCAATCACTGTACTTAGCAATTCACCGTGCATCAACTGAAGCGATTTAAAGTTTTGCCAATAAAACTCCCGTAGCAATTTTTACGACCTACCAAAAGACGCCAATGCAAATCACCTACACCCGAACACCCCCAAAAAAAGGGCACAGTGGAGGGGTGGTTGATTCCTTTTCGTATTTCACTGTAGTTTTATTACATTCGATAGATTCCATTTCGGAATCCGCGTGTCCGTTATAGTGCGGCTCAATCCGAATTCAATCCAGAGCCAGCGTGTAGTGTTATGAAGGGCTTTTCGGGAAGGGTTTTTTAACGAATGGGCGATAAAACAACCAATACTCATGTAGGGAATTATTCATGTACACATTAACGGCCGTTTCCATGGGCAGAGTAATTGGTGTATTGTATCCGCGCTTGTTGTTATGCTTAACGACAATCGAAGAAGTCATTAATGGGAATATTTTTGACAGTTTTTTATGTTCACTTTGCATCATCAATGCCAAATAAGTAACACGCCAAGGTTTCTAAGTTCTTATGCCTACTATGATGTAATGCGTTTCATGATCAAATCGTCACCATATTCCATATGGTTTCACAGGACAAAAAAAACACACACACACAGTTTGCCATTTTTGATTTTGTTCAAAGAAAAAATCATTCCCCAAAAAGCTAATACAAACTCCTCTTTACCTTTAGCTATAGATTGGTCAATTTACAGTTCATCCAATTTTCCATAAGAGCCAGGTGGAAAGCGTACTCATTCGGCATTCGATTGTCCTTTTTTCTGCAAGCTCTCTTTCTCTCTCTCTTTATCTCGGTCTACTGACGCAAACAAACGCCACGATCGGTCGATTACGAGCTTCGAGGGTTTCGCTTTATGCAAATCCTGATGCCGCCTCCCCCCCTTCGACCATCCGGTTTTCCCATCTTTTTTTTCGGTTTGCCTCAAATGCAAATGTCCCGGAGTCTGGCAAAGGTTTTCGCTCGCTGACCAAAGTGATAGTGTGATAGTAGCCGGGAAAATGGCCAAAAAATTCATTAAATCTGATTGCCACTGATCTTATCGGTTTTCGGAACGCTTCTCTGGGTTGACCAACATTTTTCCCGCATTTCCCAGCGACGACCCCACATTCGAGCAACAACATCTCGGGACCAAAAACTAGAAAAGAAAACCGAAATACCCAAGAACATTCTAAAACAAAAATTCCGAGAATCATTCAAATCGAAGCCTTTGTGTTTGGGGTTTTCTTCTTGGCACTGAGTTAGGGAGGAGCAAAAAAAAATAATACAAACACAAAGATAAATCCACCCACCACCGGGTATCGCACCGGTTGAAGGACGCAAGCAAGAACACAAACACCACTGCGCCACAGCCGAACTCAAAATCGAATGCAAACAGCTTTCCGCTACATTTGCCCTGTATCCGGGCAGAGTTGGCAAGGAAGGATGCCAAAAAGCATCTCCCCCCCTCGGAAAAACCTGCGCCCTACTTTTTGGCTACCTTTGCCACGTTTTCCGTCACAGATTGTTCCACAGCTATGCCCAGGTATTGTTGGCCGGAGGTCGGTCAGGACGTCGTTTATCGTTTCGGGATAGGTTATGGTCGACGGTTTTGCTGCGCGTACGAAGTCATTTCTCCGACGTCCGTGTGTTGGCTATTTCCGTCCAACGCTCGTCGTCCTCTTGCCTCCTCTTATCGTCACTCTCTGTACAAATCTCGTCCTGTTCGGATCAGACACCGGGACGCTACACCGCTTTGGATGGTAGCCATGTTGGGCTTTTCCAATGCTCGATCTCTTTTTCTCTTGCTCTCTCTCTCTCTCTCTCAAACGCCACGATCGGTCGATTACGAGCTTCGAGGGTTTCGCTTTATGCAAATCCTGATGCCGCCTCCCCCCCTTCGACCATCCGGTTTTCCCATCTTTTTTTTCGGTTTGCCTCAAATGCAAATGTCCCGGAGTCTGGCAAAGGTTTTCGCTCGCTGACCAAAGTGATAGTGTGATAGTAGCCGGGAAAATGGCCAAAAAATTCATTAAATCTGATTGCCACTGATCTTATCGGTTTTCGGAACGCTTCTCTGGGTTGACCAACATTTTTCCCGCATTTCCCAGCGACGACCCCACATTCGAGCAACAACATCTCGGGACCAAAAACTAGAAAAGAAAACCGAAATACCCAAGAACATTCTAAAACAAAAATTCCGAGAATCATTCAAATCGAAGCCTTTGTGTTTGGGGTTTTCTTCTTGGCACTGAGTTAGGGAGGAGCAAAAAAAAATAATACAAACACAAAGATAAATCCACCCACCACCGGGTATCGCACCGGTTGAAGGACGCAAGCAAGAACACAAACACCACTGCGCCACAGCCGAACTCAAAATCGAATGCAAACAGCTTTCCGCTACATTTGCCCTGTATCCGGGCAGAGTTGGCAAGGAAGGATGCCAAAAAGCATCTCCCCCCCTCGGAAAAACCTGCGCCCTACTTTTTGGCTACCTTTGCCACGTTTTCCGTCACAGATTGTTCCACAGCTATGCCCAGGTATTGTTGGCCGGAGGTCGGTCAGGACGTCGTTTATCGTTTCGGGATAGGTTATGGTCGACGGTTTTGCTGCGCGTACGAAGTCATTTCTCCGACGTCCGTGTGTTGGCTATTTCCGTCCAACGCTCGTCGTCCTCTTGCCTCCTCTTATCGTCACTCTCTGTACAAATCTCGTCCTGTTCGGATCAGACACCGGGACGCTACACCGCTTTGGATGGTAGCCATGTTGGGCTTTTCCAATGCTCGATTTCCTTTTCTCTTGCTCTCGCTCTCTCTCTCTCTATGCTAATGGTTGGAAAATTGTGATGACACTCTGACAGAGCGTGTTGGCATTATGGCCCAGCTTTTTTTTTTGCAGATGACCTAATGGAGGTTGAAGGAATTTGTGATACCACTATACACACGGCCCCACGGCCCATATCCTGCATTATTCTTTCCGCATTAACGTGCACTGACTTTATGGGATTAATATTTAATTTTACTTTAAAGCTGTAATGGGAATGAGTTTTCGACGGAAATGGACACTTTAATGAGTTGAATAAGGGTCCTTTTCCGCCTGAATGGAGGCAAACGAAACACCATAATCATTAGCGCGATAAATGGTGATTAAAAAAACAGGACCTTGAAGTATTTTTTTATTTAAAGGCCCACTGTAAGGGTAGCAAAAGAATGTTATGTATGTATGTGAGCTCCAGATAAAAAAAATTACCTCAAATCGGATTATAGCTCCTATAGCTTCACGTTCCTATACAATATGGGAAGGAAATTATACGTATTGCATACCTCTAGGCGCTATAATGTTGAGATAGAAACAAATTGATCTATTTTAAGGTTTGTAATACGTATAATTAGCAAAAGGTTACAAAACACATATTTTAAGTTGTGTGAGTGTTACAACCGGGTTTGCCTTTGAAGATCCTCGCAGTAACTCAAAGCATTCAACCGGTAAAAGGATAGAAAACGACTTTTTTTAGTTTTTTAACAATTATTTATGAGTTTAGCAATCCTAGGTGAACGGTTTGAAGGAATCAATCACCTTGATTCTCGATTCTCTTTATTTACATTCGAACCGTCATCCATTTGGTACTAAAACTTATCAAATAAGAAATTTCAATCACGTTTCTGTTTTTGCTCACCTGACACAACGTAGCACAGTCAGTAAGGAGAGGTTTTTATGGAACTAGTGTCACTTCCCGGAACTCCTAACTGGCCCGTTTTTAATTGACATGTACCATCACTAAAATCGATCCCTTTGTACCATAAACCACTCACCTTCGTCATGGTTTTTGCATCTCAACAGCTTGTAATGCGAGCCCTTAAGTATGACCCCTTCTGACCATACAACCTGCGAATGGGTGTTGTCCACAACTTAACTACCCGATTAATGGGCCATTATCGAAACGAAGCGCGCAAACATTTACATCTTACAGTGTCGGGGCTGTGCTGTGAGGGCCTGCTGTGTGCTGTGATTAAAATGCCAAAAAGTACGCCCTTACCATAATGATCGAGCGAAACGGGCGTTACATTCAAATGGCGTGGTTGCCACAGCATAATAAAATTGGTTGTTTATGCCTGCCTTGTCACCTATCCACATTATGTTTGGTAGGTGCAAGAGAAAATGTGGCAAGATTTGGGGATTTTTCTATCAAAGCGCCTAAAATTATTCAATTCTTTTTCACTTAGAGCCTACTAACGACTGTTTGAATCACGATTTGGTGCAAGGATGATCGTTTCTTTAAAATCTTGAGTATTAATCTTTACACAAATTCCCTGCGTTAATTTAAATTTTCTGCTAAGCCTTTAAAGTAGGAATTATTGTGTCCTGAGTTGCTATTTTATTACATCGCTAAATTTGTACCTTTGGTTAAATCCTAATGGTCCATTTGGGAAGCGAAAAGGGAAGCATATTTAACGTCATTACCCAATCAATGGTTTATAGTAATTTTCCGGAGATAGTCAGACGTGAGGTTTTCTTCTTCTTCTCTGGCACTACAACCTCTGTAGGTCTTGGCCTGCTAGCAATTAATTAATGGCAAGTAAAAATAAAAACATCTTATTAACAAACGCCTGTGCAAATAAAAAATATAAAAATCAAGAAGAAAAACATGAAAAAGATTCAAAAATATACGAAAACTTATCAACTGGTTGAGAAAGTGGGAAACGAAAATAAATTAAAAATATCATTAAACACATAAAATCAAAGCAAAGCTCTACATGACGGTAGATAAACATGCAAATAACACTTTTAATAAATGTACCATCAAAACCGCTCAACGATACGGCCACCATTGCATAGATTGCGATTCCTCCTACTGTTTGCCATCGTCTGGCTTTCGCAACGCATTTTGCTTCGTTAATCGTTGGCTTTCGTTCATTAAACCATTCCGTACCGTTTTGTGTGAGAGTTCACAGAGTTCAAAACCGGGACACAGCATCGCGCCCATTCCATCGGGTTAATCATCACGCTTTACTGGTCCCATAAACCATATATCACGGTTTAACGTTGTAACAATTTATGGTAATTATTAGTATTGTTGCGCCTCCTGCTGCACTGACGCGTTGTGCAGCGTAGGTGGAGATCGTTTCTTTTAATTGAACGTTCAATAACGAGAGGCATGTTCGATGCATTTTTTTCTTGAGCAACTTTGAGTTGCCTGAACAATAAGTTCGTACGGATTGAGATGGGAAAATGGTAATATAAATAGAGAAGCTAAATGCTTAAAGCCGTTCCACGTTGCAAAAGCACGAAGTAAAGCTATTCTTTTGTGCTCTGTGCAACTGTGTCACAAAGCCGATTGACGAAGATTTTGCACACACGAACACACGCT
This sequence comes from Anopheles maculatus, assembly GCA_002091835.1. Classification (NCBI taxonomy): domain Eukaryota; kingdom Metazoa; phylum Arthropoda; class Insecta; order Diptera; family Culicidae; genus Anopheles; species Anopheles maculatus. The sequence goes on along the minus strand of KZ061628.1, from coordinate 219,185 downwards.
TCTAACCATTCCGAAGCAAATGTATAAATATTTCCGTCTACTTCGCCAAATCCTGACCTTTGCTTCCTTCCAGGCTATTGTGAAGGAATGTGAAGAAAGAACTAGACGCTGACTTCTTTCCCATTCGTTTTAGTTGCGTATGCTTCCAAGAAACTAATGCTCCACCTAGGAATGCACGTGCCAGGGTAGAAATGTTTAATAAAAAAAGCGTCAGTTGTACTGTCAACCGGCCCGGCGCACATACCGTCAGGTGCGTAGGTCGCCTCAATTTAATCGATCACATCCTTTCAGTCAAACACGAAAAAGGTGTACCACTTGTACTAGAAGACGATAGTGAAAGAGAGAGAGAGAGAGAGAGAGAGAGAGAGAGAGAGAGAGAGAGAGAGAGAGAGAGAGAAAGCGAGAGTTTTCTCTCGCGTCAGCATGTAACCTATTTTCGAAGGAATTCAATATCGTACAACCGGCAGCTCTATTTGGAAAGGACGAATTAAAAACTCGCACCACGTGGCCAGCTATCGATGAGAAGGATTGTACGCAAAGGATGCTGAACTCACCCGCAGCCAACCAAAACCACGCAAGCTAACAAAGGCAAATGGTTGGCGGAAAAAATCTAGCTAGAAGATGAAGCTTCTGGGCTGCTGATTTTTGGCCGATCGATTCGGGTTGGCGCCATGCTGTCCTCAATAAACATCATGCGCTATGCGTCGGATGATGGGTTGGGAGCTCTGGGAGCGTTAGCACGTTCCATGTGCTCACAAGCAGAAACAGCAGCAGCAGCAACAGTAGTAGTGGTAGTAGTGGTAGTGTTTGGAAGCAGTAGCCAATCTAGATGACTGTGATTCTGAGCCGAGAAAGATTTTTTTTCCCTTTTCCACGGATTTTCGGCACGGTATAGGTCAACATGTTATTCCTCAAGCTTTTGTGATGATCGTAGACGCATGTGAAACGCAAAAGAGCTATGAGACTTGGTGGCAAGTGTATGATTAATATGTAACTTCATTTATCAATGGACACTCGAGTTTAATAAATTTATAAATTGGGCGAAAACTATTCGTGAAAATAACATTTTTTAATAAAATTTGCATAACGTTAGGCGCTTTTCCATTTGATATGTCCAAAGACGGTTGAATTCTTCTTCTTTCTTGGCCTAACGACCTCTTAGGTTAGGTCTGCCATTTCTGGCTTACTAGACTTATTGTTACCGCATAGTAGGATAGTCAGAACCCCGGTCCTGCCGTGTGAAGACCGGCGCCGCTCTCGCAACTAGCACCGGGCCGCTCAAACCTGACGCCACGGTTGAATTATTGAGTTTAAATATTACGGACAAAAGTTGTGTTTTAGACGATGTTTAAGGAATCAACAGTTAAACTGATATATTTATTTTTAATAATAAAAATCTCACCGAATACTGTTTTGGAAACTGGAACTGATAGAGCAAAAGCTCTCGCGGCTTTAGCGCCAAAGAAGAATATGAATATGAATAAAAAACATAAAGTATTAGTTATGACAGTAGTAATAATATTAGAACAGCATTTTTCGATTGAACTATTGATTATTAACTTAAAATATCTCTCACTTCCTCAGCGTTTGTATTGAGTATAGACGCCTGAAGGTATGCAACATACATTGTTTTATTTGCCATCCTTCCAATGAGAAATAAAGGATATCAGATGTACCCGAATGACGAGAGTCAACGGTTACTAAACTATCTCCTGTATTCCCTTTACGTTGTTTAAAGTTTAAATTAAGTGATTGCATAATTTTTGGCGCTACAAACCTAAGAAGAACCCTGTGGAAGCTAAATCAAGCCAAAGTAAATAATTACTTTAGCGGAAAAACTTTAAAACAACATGAGATCAATTGAGGAAAAACTTAACAACTCTACTACAAAAACTAGCCTGCCTAACTTTAGGCGTTATCAATCTGTTCGCCTGCGTTTATAAGCTATTTTTCTTTCGTATCTAATCTGATGTTCTTTCTTCAAAAAAAAATTATCGCTTTCAAGACTATCCTGAATCACTATCCTCAATCACACCCTGGTGATAGCTAAAATAAAAAGATACAATAAACAAAAATCCCACATATATGAATAACACAACAACCGCATAAATCAAAGCATTTTAAATCAAAACATCGTCCCTGCTTTCCATTTCCTCTCGTGCTAGTGCAACAATAACAAAAAATAAAATCCCTCCAAAAAACACACTCTACTAAAACGTACTGCGCAGGTTATATGGTTGCCAACTTTTCAGCCTCGTTCACTATAAAAGACCACTTTATGCCATTCGGTCGGTTCGCTTGCAAATGCAGTTTTATGCGCTTGAAGCGCACGGAAACGTTGGAGGTACCGGCATTGTGGTGGAGGTTTGTCGCAAGATTGTCCCACCATCCACCAGTGTGTGCCGTTTAGTGCGCGACGGAGTCGTTTTTGGCTTTTATCGGTTTCTGTCGAGTTGTTTAGATATTCCTCAGACGACCCATTCCGAATGGGTGTATTTATTTATTTAGCCCGAAAGTTTTTCACTACAAATCATTAGTCGGGGCAGGGGAAACCTGTGTGAAGATAATAATATTTTCAATGCTGGAAAGTTGGGGGGGAAAACATTTTAAACCCCAACCCAAAATTCGCTGTGGGGAAATCGATGTAGATGAAGGATGAAACAGGGACAGGCGGCAAACGGCTTCGGTTCAAGTTTTGAAGTGCTATAAGCGACAGAAACGATGCAAAACGTCACCGGCAAACAGTAAGGATGGGAAATAAATATGGAGCTGTGCTGCTTTTGGCTCACATTTATCGCATGATAAATCTCTGTATGCTAAGCCTTATTGCTTATGACAGGCAGGCAGTGCTTTTGCGTCAAAGTACTGAAAAGCAAACAAAATTTCCTGCTTTACCAAAATAACAAAAGTCATTAAAATTTGCACGTGCAAAAGTGCACCAGTAAGCTCTATTTTTTTTTTGTTCTACGATAACTGGAGCTTAAAATATTCATATCACACATACTGAAAAAGGCAAATGGATGCACAATAAAGTGGGAAAAACCACACACAGATGTAACAACTACTCGACACCTTGCCGTTGTTTTCCACCGCAAGGGAGAACAGCTATAAATGTAGCGAAAAGAATAAAAACATAAAAAAACACTGGTTCTGAAAACATATTTCCCAAAACACCCTTGAGGTTCTGCATAGGGGGTAGAACCGTATCGAAGGACGCATTCCGAGCTTCACCAAACTGACCACGTAACAACACACACACACACACACGGGCCCGGGAACATAGTCGGCGAGCAGAAATCCACAGGCCATCCACGGTGACGCCACTGTTACCAATAAATCAAGCATGTTTTTTGGCATCGGATCAGCAAAAATTGACCCAGTTACAACGGGTTTTACATCGGACGTGCGCTGGAATGAAGCGTGTAGGTCAGGACTGGTAACACGCAGCACACACACACACACACGAACGAGTGTGGGCGAGCGTTCAGAAGTTTGTCATATGAAAAATAGAATAGTGGAGAACGAAATGTAGCATCAATTCAGATAAGAACCAAAGTATGAATGCTGAAGCTCTAGCAGGGGGCATTGAGAGATAGAGTGCGTGAGGAGTTTGCCGCTCATCAGGGATGCTTTTTTCTAACCATCAAACTATTTGTGTAGCTATTTTGTGTCCTGTAGAAGAGATAAAGAATGTTTTAAATTTAGTTTTGGTACCTATTTTGTACAATTAAAATGAAGCCTTTGTGGATTTAGTTCCAGTATGGCTGGAAGATAAGCACCAATATTGGTATACATCGTAAAGCTTCACTTATCATCGACTCTGTTAAACATGGCTGCTACGCCGCCTAAATGTATGCAATAACGAGGTTTAGCAGTGTTAGTCGTCTTTTCTTAAAGTCTACTATTAAAAACGCGCAATAGATTGAAGTTGTATAAGAACGTGTACAGTTTGAGATAAAATGTAGATTAAACTGAATCACTTTGGATAACACCTTATTAATATGGAGCCTATTTAGAGTAAAATTGAGCACAAAAATATCATTTAACCACTTTTAACTCGTAGAAAATAATTTTTATTTCAATGGATTTTTCTTCCCTAAAATTAATGGCTGTCAACACTAAAAATCTAGGCGACATTAAGGGAATCCATCTAATTTGTATCTTACTTTGTTGGTACTAATCTTATTGGTGTTGCTGCTTAAAATGGCTCTAAACAACGTCGTCAGGGGGGGGGGGGGCCTTCTCGAGTCTTTTACCGAAAGAAAATACATTGCATACTACCAGGTGAGAAGATTTAATCCAACGATGATCCATTCTATAGAAATTTGGACAACTGATGAAAACGGTCGGCCATTATGAAATGTCATCATAAAAGTGTAAAATAAAAGTGTCCAAGGAAAATATGCAACCACGCAGATTGTCATCACTCTAAAAAGGTTTAAACTTATAAAAATGCAAACCCCAGCTTACGTTTGTTATTCATTCAGAATAATATATTTATTGTTTCCTCTTCCTTATACACATTACCAGTTGGTTTTGACGGTTTTCTGTTGTTGCATGTGTTGCTTTCGCTACCCTGGGTCTATTGCTCTGTGCGCTATGTTTTCCTGTTTTTTTTCATCTCCATTTAACTCGTCTGTATGCTTTATTCTTTGCAACTTGAGCTTTTTGTGTGTGTGTGTGTGCGCGCGCGTTAACGAGTCCTATTTTTCATTTCATTTCAACAGTTTTCCTATCATCGCCGCGTGTTTGTGTGGTATGGATTGGCTTCCAATTATTTGCGTATGTCATCCGGCTCGGTAGACATTTACTTTGCGCGCCCGATGCTATCTTGGCCAAACGGGAAGCAAATTAATTCAAGTGGAGTGAGGCTCATCATTTAATGGGAGGGAGACTCGCAATCGATCAATTCTGTTGCTCGAATTTTTTTTTGCTTGCTGATACATTAGTGCGCTATGAGGGACTGTTGTTTTCCAGCCCGTTTTATGTGTTGTTGGGATTTTGTTTTTATTCCTTTTTTGTTGTTGTTGGTTTGTGTTTTACTTTAGCACTTGCCGTTCCAGTCGTGCATTTTATTTTGTTTGTTTGTTTGTTTGTTTTTTTTTTTGCAAAAAAAACCTTCATATCCTATTTGTCTACATATAATACACATTACTTTCCCCGTTCCACGACACAACAGGCATGCTTTCCATACTTTGTTTTCTTCTCTGTTTATGTTTCTCTTTCTTTTGCTCGCTCTCGGGGCATCATTCTACCCGAACTGATTCTATTTCCTCCGTTAAACAGCATTCTCCAAACAATTGCGTGCTTCAAACTATATTTATATATATTTTATATTACCTTCCTAATATCTACCTTGTTTATCCATGTTTTAGTTAAATTAATTTACTTGTTTTTGTTTTTCCTGTGTTTGAACTGTATTTATTAGATAAATACAAAATAAATTGCGCTCTTACTTCTCTTCTTTCCACTTTCGCATGTTTCGTATTCTTCAAGATTTATCGCATTTTCTTCTTTCCTACTTCTACATCGTGATACACACATGTTCACCTTTGTTTTTCTGTTTCAGCGTTTAAAGACTTCTAACACTTTATGGTAATAATTTTGAAGTTACCACTTCTCCCCTTCTTACGGTCCTGGTGACGCATTTGCACCCGGAATCTAGTTGATCCGGGGAGAAAAATAAACAAGGGAACAACATATAAGGGAAAGGATGTTTGGTAATGTTGGGTGCTCTCAGAAGCCACCACATTCAGGACCTCTCCATCGTATCCACTACATAATTGATTGTTTCGAGGCATTCGAAGGTAGAACACAATAAAGAGAGAGAGAGGGAGAATTCTGTTTAGATAATAAAACAAGGGAGAAGCATAATTAATGTTTACTAAGCATAATACCTATCAACCTACGGGGTAAAAGGGACAACGGACACCTTGCTAGGGTGTGGGAACGCCGAGAGCTTAACTCATCTTCTCCCTTACTTAGCGATTGCGCGATGGATTCGGTAGCCTGATTTGTATTAGCATTTTGTTGTATGTTACAGTTATGACTCGAATTTTGAAGACTGATTTCTTGCGCTACCGAACCGTGCCCGAAAACAAGGAAGAAAGGTGTAAAGGACAAGTTTTGTTGGGGAACCAAATATCATAACGAAATCGTTGGAAGATTGATTAAACAAAAAAAAAAAACTAAAGAATAATACAGAAACATAATCATTGCAAAACTTAAGCCTAAGATATATCACTGGAAGTGGAATTAGCATTTGTTTTTCGTATTCCCATCCGTATTTCTTTTTCCATTTTTTCCCTTAATTTTTGTTTTTGTATTTTCTTTTTCATCCATTGGTTTCAAAGTCTGCGCGTGGTGTGGTTATGCAGCACAGTTTTTCCTACTCTTTTCCTCCCATGACAATGACAACTTATAAATAAGCTTTTTTTTCATTTATATTTTTTTTCCATCGTTTCGTACATTCGCATTATCCATTCTGGTTCTCCGAAAGACTTCACTACATCGCACGGAAAAAGGGTTCATGGCACCATAAGATTACGCTTCCGCACGAGCGTGTACGCGCGCGCGAGTGCGTGTGTGTGTCGATTCTGTTTTATTCCCAACCCCCAAACGGTCGATCTGTCTGGATCCGGTTCATCTGGTTACATTCCACTGTGCAAAGGTAGGCGCGGTGTGTAGTTATGTGTTAAATTTAAACATTTTTTTGACCCACTTTTTGCGAATTTTGGACGTGAGCGCTCGAGTCAGACTGCGTTTGATCTCGTGCCATCTTCTCGTCCCTTCCCGCCCTTCAACCCCCCCGTAATACCCCATAGTAAGTAGACCCGGTAAACAACAAACTACTAACAATAAATTAATTTTTCTGCCCTAAATTTTGCTCATACACACACACGCGCTTCTTCCCTTCGCACGTACACAACACACAGATTTTGCGACACATCTCTAAACCGTGTTTTGTTTTTGCCGACACAACTTTCTCTTACCGCACAATCACAGATAGTTCAAACAATTAGGGGTTTCGCATTTGCAGCGATATACTTTCGTGTTCTTGCCGCTACTGCCGGGCTTTGTATGTCACTTTCTCTGCAACACAATTTCTGTTTGGCTTGGCTCCTAGCGGTGATTTGATCTCCCTTAACATCGCACTCTATTGCATCACTACATTGCATGAACCGTACCACAACAGCGCGCGTGTTACCTCCCGTCGCTTAACACACGATCGCTAGTTCGCTACTGTACAACGCATCAATCCTCGCATTCGCTCACATCCCATCACAACACACACACAATTTTCGCACTTACAACACCTACACATAATGTACACGGCTTCTTCTACTGGTTTTTCATTCTACTAACCCACGGTCGGAACTTGGCAAATGTTTTCGATGGGTCGCTAGTGGCCCAGCTCCTTCAAACAAATCGATGAAGCGTTTTGCGGATGGAGTAAGGTTTAATCAAACATTGTTTTTGCAATGCTACCGTAGATCTAAACAGAAAATACTTTGCGAAATGTGAAGTGTTACATCCTCATCGTGTGCACATCATGCTGGGTGGTAAAATGGACAACAAACAAGCCAATAGCTAACGGCATTGCAAGATAATGTTACGGATTGCATACATTTAGGCGTGCCGCATCATCCGTTCCTAGTTTACCTTGTAGTTACTTTTTTCCGTTATTTGCTTGTTTGTTTTATATTTTACAAAACAAAGCTAGTGGCACATGGTGTAGCATTGCAAACTTATTGCTCATCGACACTTTCCATAATATCGGTACATCGATACAATTTATAGTACGTGTAAATATCAGTTAGAGAATTGTTTTGTGCTTCTAAGTAAAATATTCAGACAGATTAGTAAAACAAAAGTTTCTTCCCGCGCATTGCAAAAGCCGCGGAATTATCCTTTTCTGCAGGAAGGTGTGTGTGTGTCAAGAAGAATTTGTTAACTAGTGTAGAATTTATGCGTACGTTTGCTTAATATGCTTTGTGTGTGTGTGTGCTAGAACTTGTTATACCTATTGCAAAAAGAAGGAAAGAAGAAAAAACTGTTTCTTTTCTCTTCTTTCCCTGGGCTACGGTCTTAATCTACGTCGATTATTCCAATCCTTCCGTCCACCCCTTTCCGGTGCACAATAGCTGTTAGTTAATGATTTAAGTTAAATATTTACATAATATTTTCATGACCGTTTCGATTCTTCCATTCTTTATGTGTAACGTTGCGTGTTTTTTTTTGTGTTTCTCATTTACCTTTAGTGTTTGGATTAGTAGAAATAAGATGTTTTTGTATGTGTGTGTTTCATTCGTTTCATAATGATCTAGCTACGATATTGATCAAGGGATTTTTGTTTTGTTTTTCCTTTTTAACGACTAAGTAAAATAGACATACTTATACGCTGAGAAGAGGAGACGATAGAGGACAAAAATGGGTCGATTTAGGGATGGTCTAGAGGATCTTTACTCGCGGAACAAACACAACGTGTCCCGAGCAGTACGGCCAAGGTCAAATTTTATGAAAAATACCGATTAAATAAATGACAGTGGAAGAATCACGGAATTAATCACCTAGAACGTCTACACCGCTGTCCCTGCATATGTATAGCTGCACGTATGACTTCTGAAATCTTACTCACAACACACGCACGCGTTTACGAGAGATCGTTTCGAACGGGATCTTTCGGTTGAGATTTGCTGACCAGCTAAAGCTGCACGTACACACTAGAACAATTGACTGCCGCACGAACGGGGTGGTGCGGCTGATAATAAAGTAACGCTAGGATTTAACTGTAATCCTATGGCTGACGGTTTTGTAGATCGTTCGAGCGTTCCAAGGAGCATGCTTTGCTCCGAAGAATTGCTTCACCTCATTCAAACATTTGGAGCACCGATTTGCGTTGCTCACTCTATCCGGTTGATAGATGGAAAATGAAACATGAAGTAGTAAAAATCGATCGCATGTCTCGCTTCTGACACACCGCACTGAAATAACTACAAGCTTTGACTATATTGATTGCCTACAGTTGGGCGCTACTTATGACGATCCTGCCCTTAAAAACCTGCTGCGTGCTGAGTGTTTCGTGAGGAAGACCGCGCGTGTACGGGTAGATGTGTGTACGCAGTTGCAGTGTCTGCTGAGGGTACAAGGATGTGTGTTTAAATTTTTTCTTGTGTTAAGCTGCAACACTTTCATACATTCGAAACCACAAATGCAGCGAACTGAACGTGTGTGATTCGGAGGTGTCGCTTTCCGTTTTATCGTGTGCTAACCTTAATCTAAGGAACGGGAGTGCTCGCATCTACCTGTTACTCAGTGCCTGCTGAATCGATCGTTCAGCAGTAGTAGCGGCAGGGACAGGACAACCGTGGACACGGAGAGCAAACACCAGCAGGAGCTGGCCGAGATTCGTTTCGAAGAGCTGATATCGTTATGAGTCGGTGTGACCTTGGGCACATCTCGGAAGATTGTCCGCGGGCTGGCATCTGGTGAAGAAGCAGAGAATGGGGTAGAGAAAAGCAAACAATTAGTGATATTGTCTTAAAAGGTACTAAACACAAAGAATATAAGTCTTAGAATCTAAAGGATGCAATCGAAGCTTACCGTCATCTCCAGATCCTGAAGCTAGATCACCATCCTCGTCATCATCGGAGGGATAGGAATCGCCTGAACCTTCCGCCATATCGGACTGCATTTTGTCGACGTCACTTCTGAAGTTATTGGACGAGTACTGTAAAATAGAAGAAGAAATAGTCATTGATAAATCGTAAAATTTTAATCAACACTTAAACAATAATACACCTAAAATTATTCAATGCAGAATACGTTCACACTTACCGCTTTGTTAACAGCCGTCTTCAGATTAATAAGCCGATCGACCAGCGTCTGCATGTGGGGCGATACTGTTGCGCTCGCATTGTACATCACCTCCGGATTGTATCGATCACCGATCGTCGTCACCACTTGCTGGGTATAGTCACTCAGGCTGCTGCCCGTCCAGCAGTCCTCATCCGTCGGATGGTAGTCTTCGTCCTCGCACAGCCTACGGATGGAGCACGGAGGAAAACGGAACGATGATGAGACCTGTACGATTTTGCGGCCAATTTAAATGCCCAAACCTCGCGTGGAGGCGGGAACGTAGATGTGTCTCATCCCACCGTGATCAACGTGATCACCGTAACGCTTAAAGTTCCAGGAATTCTACCCCAAAAAAAAAAACCCACACCCGTGCAACTGCACAACTCATCAATCTGGCCGGCACACCGATGTGCGCAGCACCACACATCATTACCATTGACACCCACGCGTCATCTTTGGGGCGTCGTGCAGCTGTTCGGTGCGGTATCGTACCGGTGCGGTACGGTTACCAAACAATGGAACACGATTGTTGCATGCCTGCGCAGCACATGTGTACGTTTCCTTTCAACCGTTCAAAACTCAAACGTGCCGTGATTGCAACAGCTCAGCGGTCGATCGGCCCCCTCCCCCCCCCCAAAACTTCACTTCTTTCTTGGCTGACATGGTGGTGTAGTGTTGCGCACGCGTGCAATTAATCGAATCGATTGTTTTCTAACAGAGATATATGCACGGACGGTGTCAGTGTACATGGGCTTGATGAAGAAGGTCACGGTCTTTCCACGTCCGCGTGGAGTTTCCACTTCTAGCGCGGTGAGGATTTCGCTGCAAATTAATGAAACGCATTCGCCAGCCTGTGGCGATGTGTCAGCATTTCATCATGGCGTGTTTCGCATTCGTGTTAATTTTTTTTCTGCGTTACCTCTTGTAAACCTGCGATTGACTTGCGCGCTGTGAAAAGCTTCCTTTGTAACACACTCGATATCACGAGGTAGAGCAATAGCAAACAAAAACCCTACACCGAGGTGTTTGATGATGTTTCTCTCAACCTTCGCAGTTGTGTATTTTAGCCCGAAGCTTGAAAGTTATCAAACGTTGAGGAAACAATTTGTTGCAATTAAATTAATTTCTCGATAATAAAATAAAAATCCCATACGCGCAATCACACGAGGAATTCAATCAGGAAAGTATCGTGCTGAGCTGTCTGGCAGGGAACGGACAACCACTTACGGAGGTGCAATATTCATCCTTGTTTCATATGGGCCCATATAAAAACAAGCATTCCGAACGCTCCATCATTGCCATTAATACCCAATTACTCCACACCCATTTAAGAATTGCTTTGCAAAGATTACAATCGGCATCATGATCACATGCCTAGGGCGTGTGTGTAGGCGCGTCAATAAACATGCTGCACGCAGCATGTCAACGCCGCCAAAAGATCACAATTGTCATCAGGAGAGGTTATAAGATGTAAGACAAAAAACGGAATGTTAATTAATATCACACACGATCCCAATCCCGCAGTACGTACGTCGTAGACAGCTGAATGAAGAGATCCTTGTTCTTGTCGATCGTCATCTCGAACTGAAGCATCTCGTTGTTCGGTGCGAGCGACCACTTGCTGCTGCCGGCGAGCGTATTAAAAAAGTGATTAAAATTGCAAAATGCAAACACAATCGTTTGAAGATTAGAGATCCGGCTTCTTTGTCGTGCCGAATTAGTCTACTTCTTAATGAGTTTTGGGTACAAAAAGTGAAAACAACAACAAAAAAATGGCGAAAAACAATTACAATAAAATAATGAGCCTGTTTGTGTGGAATTAGCTAGTAGAGAAAGCGCGCCAGAACACAGTGGTGACACAGTTGAGTTAGAAAATTGTTTCACGTTATCTTCCGGTTGGGTGGGGGAGGGAAAAAAACACCCCCAACCAAGCCGCGTTAGCAGCAGCGTTAGGCTTAGCGAGTGGCACCATTTACAAATGCTTTTCACGCTCGAAAGGCGACAAAATTGAATTGAAACTCAATTTAAGTTGTTTAACAGCGTACGACACCCGACACGGTGTGACGATCTTTAACGAATCCACCCAACCTTCCGCTTCCCCCAACGAGTTCCGGGGAAAGTGTCCACGAATGGGCATGTGGCAATCCCATCCACCTAGCTGAGCGGGATCCGAGCGAGCGAGTGAGCGTGTCCTAATTCGTGCAATATGATTATGGGTGGTTATGTGTTTGCCACCCATTCCAACTTGTGCTCGCGTGTGCTATGCCATCCCCCCTCCCTCCCGATCAAGCGGACGGAGGAGTAAGAGTGTGTGTGTGTGTACGCTAGTGATTACGCAGCGAGGGATTAGATGGCAAACAGTGGCAGTTGTTTGGGGCGCAAAAGCTGAACGAAAAACACTCCACTTTATCCGATTAATCTCATTGAAGTGAAGTTAAATGAGCTTTTTATTGATTTTTTTTCTGCGTTACCTCTTGTAAACCTGCGATTGACTTGCGCGCTGTGAAAAGCTTCCTTTGTAACACACTCGATATCACGAGGTAGAGCAATAGCAAACAAAAACCCTACACCGAGGTGTTTGATGATGTTTCTCTCAACCTTCGCAGTTGTGTATTTTAGCCCGAAGCTTGAAAGTTATCAAACGTTGAGGAAACAATTTGTTGCAATTAAATTAATTTCTCGATAATAAAATAAAAATCCCATACGCGCAATCACACGAGGAATTCAATCAGGAAAGTATCGTGCTGAGCTGTCTGGCAGGGAACGGACAACCACTTACGGAGGTGCAATATTCATCCTTGTTTCATATGGGCCCATATAAAAACAAGCATTCCGAACGCTCCGTCATTGCCATTAATACCCAATTACTCCACACCCATTTAAGAATTGCTTTGCAAAGATTACAATCGGCATCATGATCACATGCCTAGGGCGTGTGTGTAGGCGCGTCAATAAACATGCTGCACGCAGCATGTCAACGCCGCCAAAAGATCACAATTGTCATCAGGAGAGGTTATGAGATGTAAGACAAAAAAAAACGGAATGTTAATTAATATCACACACGATTCCAATCCCGCAGTACGTACGTCGTAGACAGCTGAATGAAGAGATCCTTGTTCTTGTCGATCGTCATCTCGAACTGAAGCATCTCGTTGTTCGGTGCGAGCGACCACTTGCTGCTGCCGGCGAGCGTTTGCGGCGCGTCGTCGTACGATCCGTCGGCCAGATATTCGGAAGGCATCATCGATGGTACTCCGCATGCTTGTTCCACCTTAAAAGTAGAGGGAGAAGTAGAGTTAGATAATGGTCGTATCGGTGAGATCTAATTAGATAATCTACTGGAGTGCGAAGTGTCTCGATGAAGATCGTGTTCAATATTAATTAGGAGCGAGTCGAATGCAAATGTACGACATCCGACTTGCAATGGGAGCGGATGCCGGGAGTGACATCATAATACCATCGTCATGGACATCACATGTATCTACCACCACCTACGAAATGGCGCCACCATGTTTTTTTTTCGGGTAGGTCCTTCAGCCTTCAGTTTGGGTTTGCATATTAATATTAATCAATGTGCAGAATTAAATTTGCCTATTCAATTCCGAAAGCAAGCCAAAACTTGAATGCAATTAGGATGCGCTTGCGAGTTTTTGGCTTTGGAGCACAGTTCGACCAACTAGACTAGAACCGAAAGAGGAGCATTCATAACCTCTCAAACTTCCCCATGAACGGGGGGTAAGGGGGGGTCCTTCATGCTTGAAAAAGTCATCCGAAATGCATGCGCCGAATATAAGCACCAGAACACCGGGGCGCTATATGGCAAGCGGTGGAGGATGTAGTTATGTCCGTTGGAATGCATAAATGGAATGCAAATCAACCGGCGTGGACACACTTCTGCCGTTGTTGCACTGGCGCGGTGCACCGGTGCGGAGGTTTTGGGTTGAATTATATTTGAGTGCTTCTGAATGAAGATTAATGTCACGGGCATGCAGATGAGATTTGGTTCGTTTTCGCTCGGCGGAATCGAGTCGAGTCGCTTCCGGTAGCGAGCGCTATTTTCCCATTTCCACACATCGATGTTGCCTTTAATTTTGAATGTGGAGTGTATAAGTTTTATTTCGTGTTTTTTTTTGCTGTTCACTCGTTACGCTTACTAAATGAGCTAATGTGCTTGAATGACTTATTTTTTGCGTGTAGATGCTTCTGTACTCCCCGGGAGGAGGGGTTGAGTAGAACTTCCGGCTTGGCTGCACGATTCGCTGCATGCTCTGTCCTCGCCGTCGTGAGCTGCACGTGCCTGGAATTAAAAATTAAAACTCGCCGGTGTGTCCGGTGGCCATCGACTTTTGGTGCTGCTGCTGTTGCTGTTGCTGCTGTCGTCGAACGCGCACGCTCAAGCTCACGGCTCTGCATCAACATGGACACACGTCAGAATATAATCTTCTTCAATCTCAATTTTCGTTCCTTTTTTTTGTGGGTGTGTGTGTGTGTCTGTGTGCGTTTGTACTGTGTTACTGCATTCTTGCCTTCGTGCAGGTCCCCCCTCTTTCATTGGTCCAAAATCCATCCCTTTTTCCTCGGATGCTTATTGCACACGGCTTCCCGCGGCGTGCAGCGAATTGCTGATGAAGGCTTAAGGAAGCACTCAATCACTGCATCGTTTGTTGCATCGCCAAACACTGTTGAATGGGAGCCGACTACCCGCCCCCTCCTCCCCTCCCCCTCCAAATCTTCCTCCATCCCAAAACCCCACTTAATATGATCCAATCCACTGGAGTACCTCATTCCAGCTTGCTGTTCGGAAGGCAGTGGGAAGGAAGCGCGAACAACAACTTCCCATCTTCTTTCGTCAGAGGTTCGCACACGTTTCGTGTTTTAAAAATTGAAATAATTCCGTACATCAGCATCAGCAAAAGGAGTGGCGGGCTGAGGGCGGCCAAAAAAACGAAGTACAAATCGCAGGAACAGGTCGGAACGAGATTTCATGCCGCCGGTTTGCCGAGTACTAGCCAACACGCGGTTGGATGTGTGTGTGTATGTGGAGTGTGAACATATAAATCAGATTTATGCTCAGACAAACACGCGGTGGCACGCGTAAACATTGCGCAACCACTCCGCT
>KZ061628.1:182342-199254 GCA_002091835.1 Anopheles maculatus | reverse complement strand
TCGATCTTTAGGTGTTTTTCATGTATATTTCGAGCAAGTAGCAGAGTAATACAAGTTACTCATCAGTTTACCAAGAATCACTTGGCAAAGTATTAACATTCCCGACGAGAATCGATACACGAGTTTCAGTGTGTCTTAACGAAATTCTAGATCTACATTGAAGGACTTATATCCTTCGTACTTTGAGTCAGTTTTTTATACATATTTTTAAATTATACAACATCGCTTTACAACTCTTATGAGTCTCGTACAACATAGGATAGGTAGATTCACACATTTGCTCGATCATGATCAAACATTCCATTCTAAGCGATCGCAACCGCCAGTGTGAGTCTTCTCGCTAGAATCTTTTGGTTGCATAGACTTTTCTTCCCCATTTTCTCGACCCGTTTCCCACCGTCAAGATTCTTTCACATCTTCAACCACGCCAGAATCTAAGTTCCCAGCACATTCGGCACATTATGAATGATAATGCAGTTTTGCTCTAAGCTGCCTTGACCACACTAAGCAGCTCACCGAACTGTGTCTGTGTGTGTGTGCGCACTCGAGTCGGAAATGGTGATCATCTTTGTCCCGGGATGGTCGGGATCGCTCGCTTGCTTTGCGCCACATAAAACTACGACCATTATAAACGGAGAAACACAGGAAGGTTCCGATCGGTTGACCGGTACGGCAGCACCCGCAAGCGCGGCCAACGATTGTTAAACCTTCAAGCGAACCCTATGATTATCGAGGGTTTTTTATTGTTTCCCCTGTTTTCCCGGCCCAGCTAGTTCCCGGTCCGTCATATTGGCAAACACACACTCTTGCCCGGCGTGTGTTTGTGTTGACCAGCGGAGCATCTTCAGCAGCAGCAGCAGCAGCAGCAAGCATCAGCCACAGTAATCCGCTACTCCCGTGTGAGGCAAACCTGTAGGGTTGCTAGGGCTCGAGCAGTAAAAGATGCTGTCTCATTATTTTTAAATTTTCCACCCATCCATCGCCCCGTTTGCTTGCGCCGGAATCGCGCCGCGGGAGTGTGACCCGGGCCGCAGGAGATTGGGACAGCGCCATCGGACCCGACAAAGTCCGATTGCTCGTCATAATTTTCTTGCGCATCTCGCTCTCTCTCTTCGTGCCGGGTTTCTCGTGCCTTCTCCTGTTGCGGCTCAAGCGAACCCTCGGTTTCGGAGGACCCATTTAGCGCCGTAAAAGGTACCATCATTTCCGTAATTCCACCCATCCTTCACTGCGAGACCACGATAAAGATCGGGGATCGTTAGAAAATGACACGGCTCGGGGATGGTACGAGGTTTGACCGGATGTAGCCGAACGCTGATCACGGAATGTGGACGATGCTTTTTTTTTGCCCCCGCTGTGCTTGTGATAATTGCCCCTTATTGGGACGCAACACCGTTAGTGCATTAGCTGACCAGGACATGTGCTTTTTTTTTGTTTTCGTTTGGGGAGGTATCAATTATTTCATTAATAAAACAATGTTTAAAGCTAGGAGCAAAGAGTGAAACAAGCTCCAAAAAGGGGGAAAACGCAATGTCATAATAAACACCCAATTTGGCTAGATTGTTTTGCTTACATCACATAACATTTTTTTTTGTACCAGGGCAAACAATTCCGAATGTTATCGTTTCGGTCAAAAAAAAGGTTTCTTTTAAATGGCAATTTTATGCACCGAGTGTCAATAGGGAAACCGAACACCGGCGGATACAAAATGTTCATAAAAAGGATGAAATGATTTTAGTTAACAACCTGTTACCGAGCGGGTGCATAACATTCTTCTCATTTGTGCGGAATGCAACAAACAAAATGCTGAAGAAATGATTAGTGTGTTGCATACATACGGGAGCACCAGAAGGAAAAAGGCAAAAAGGCGTGTTGAAACCGGGAAAACTAAGGAGAGGGTGTGATGTGTCTTACACTCCCCTCTCTCTCTCCATCTCTCTGTTTCGTTTGTTCAGCTTTTGCGTGACGTGCCTTTCGATCGCTTTCAATCTACTCTCGCACAATCGCTGCAATCCCGAAAATCAGAAGAAGTGATTCATGGTTAACGTTTCTCACACTTTGCTTCCCAATTTTCCACCATTGCTTCGTTTAGCGTGCGTTCCCCTTTTTGCCCATCTCAAACCCGTATGTGCGCGCGCGCGCGTGTATGTGTGGTGTGAGATCGTCCGAACGTCGGAAGGCCACGCGGACAGCAGCAGCACCCGATCATCGCCCGGTTCGGGATTTTCAAACGAACGAACGAACGCAAACAGACAAGGCTAAGAATGCCACAGTAAAGGAAAAGCGTGTCCCGACACTGCACTGGTGGGGGGCAGTTGAGGGCAGACGAGGCGGTGGATTAAATTCCATTCTTCTCCTTCTCCTCCCTCTGCGAATGTGTATTCTTGTATGGTGCGTTTGGTTTCTTTGGAAATTCTCACGAAATATGATCATTTATCATCACGTGTGAGTGTGTGTTCGAGCGAAATCGGCAAAACGAACGCTTCAAAACGTTGCAAAACGGGTAGAAATGTTTCCATTCTTGACTTGGCTTTTGGGTTGAAAGAGAGACCGCATTTGGTTTGTGTTGGTTGGTTCTCGTTCGCCGGTCGGTCGGGAGTGCATATTTTTGCAACCGTATCAGATTTAAAGGATGCGCATAAAAATGTTACGATATGTCTGCACAGCAGGCACTGTGGCTGCGAGAGAGCGCGAGCTTATCATCCATCCGTGCTTCCCATTAGTATGGGAAAGATTTGCGCGACTGGCCGAACCGAACAAGACACGAACCCGCTAAAAGGATTTTCTGGATTTAGTGGATGAACGCCGATTATCAAACGGGAAGGTATTTTGCATAATTTTGAAAATATTTATATGCATCCAGATAATTTCCATACTGTGTTGACTGCTTTTTCTGAAGTGATAAAGTATTGCGAAAAAAACAGATTAATTGATAAACGCTCTTACAATATTCAAACAAGCTATTAATCAATTTAATGTGCAAAACGGAACAGGATTTTTTTAATTCCTATCGAATAAATGATAGCTGTTAATGCAATGAATTAGCAAAAAATAAATCTTCAAACCACCATCAATTTGCAGCTGTTTGCATATTTTTAATTTACTAAAAACTGCACACTTTATTGCTTAATAAACTTATTTTAACGCGACCAAGCCTCATCAAGCATATGACGCAACAGTTTTAAATATATCTACCACCGATAGCAAAACGTGCTTGGTGCATGACAACGCACAACACTTCACAAAGTCAAACTGGTCAAACATCTCAAAACAACCCAACGAAAAACAAAATCCATTTTAACCGTTGTCGTTTTTGTGATGGATACCTTCTACTGCCAAGCGATAGAGATTGCTCAAGGTGATCCCTATCAAGGTGATCCCTAATCTTGCATGCACAAATGTGCACGATAATCACACGGGATGGTTCGGGTGCGATGATAAACCTTTTAACAGATTCCTTGTAACTCTCGCGAGAATAAAATGACCTTTATACGCCAAAAAAGACACCCGTACGTTTGCGTGTGTGTTGTAGCAGCAAATTCAATCACACGTATAATTGATTTTCTCGACGGGTTCCATCGTCAATAAGGAAGATAATAAAAAATAAAGAAGAATAAAAAAAAACGGTACAGCTTAATATCTTTACCGCAGACCGAACCTTCCAACGCATCACCGGGCATCAAAGTTCAAGGTGAGCAGGAGAAGGCAGCAAATAAAACCCATCATTAATGTGCGCGGGACTCGGGAAGAAATTACTGCTCACTCATCGTGCCGATTAAGCAATGTGCCATCTTTCGCACGTCGAGAGGCTGGAGTTAAATAAAAAAAACGAGGAATACACAGCAGCAGCAGCACCAACCTTCCACAAATTCCACAAATCACAAATCGATTAGTGAAACCGTTTATTAAGTTTGGCACATCAAGGGGTGATTATTGTGTCCCCAGCCAGTTCAATGTAGTGGGATCCTGGTACGGTGTTGTGCGTTGTGCGAACCAGCAATCAAATAATCATAAGTCACCGACACGACACTTATGCTCGGATAGTGTCGGATGTGTACACGCACATTGCAGGCCAGAAGCTGTAGCAGTTTCGTGCTGTAACATGTTCTCTGCGTGATATCGAGGTGTGCCAAATTGATCTGCGAAAGTTGCGAAAGCTTGTATTTTTTATTTATAAAGTAACAAAAATGCAACAAGCACACACACGCGCAAGCAAGAAAGAGTAAATTTTTATTTTCTTTACCCTTTGTGTAGAAGTGCAGAAACTGAACGATAAAACAACGATAAAGAAAGAAAGAGAATTAGCGGCGGCACCGGCTAGTCACCGTAAAGGCGACGTATGTGTGTGTGTGTGTGCTATACGTGGGGCTAAGCCCACGGCCCAACCCGCGCACAACCATAAAACCGGTGGGATTCCAGGATTCCCAAAAACTATGCCGGATGTACAGACTCGCGCGTTCGCTCCACACACTCACGTGAGATGCGCTTGCTTCACACAGCCGCCTGACGCTTCTTTCTTGGGTGGTTTTTGTCTTTCTGCACAGGTTTTCCCATGCCCTTTGAAATGTGCAACGCCAACGGTTCGGGACTATACTGCCCAAATTGTGCCCGACCATGGCACGCGGAACGCAACCAACCGGACCGGGGAATCGAAGTACAGGCAGAACCGCACAGGCGAAAGGACGAGGAATGGGAATAGCGGGAGTGGAAAAAAGGGCCACACTAGGAGCTGTTGTTGTTTTTGTTGCTGCTGCTGCTGCTGCTGCTGGTGCTGCTGCTGTCGGGGTGGTCAAATCCCGGTCGCGGGAAGAATGTTGAACGAACAGAAACAAGAACTGACGCGCAAGAAACCATCTCCGGAGCCGTGTTGTTGCTTGTGTTGCTCCCCCAGCGCGTGTGTGTGTGTGTGTTTGTCCTTTTTGTCAGGCCTGCCTGATCCTTGCTGCCATTTGAAAGGAAGAACGCGCATTGCAATTGTTTCTGTTCTGTTCGCTCGTTTTCGTTTTGTTCTGTCATCCCACACCGGCTTGACACCATCCTTAACACGGTGCAAACTCGCACCATAGAGAAAGAGAGAGAGAGCAACATCGTGCCGGAATCGGGATCCCACTTCAAAAAGGCACGACCCTTTTTACCACACAAGCATTCAAAGTTTAGCTCACCGAACTTTACAGCTCATCCCGGGCGATCGGGTTTGGATGGAAAATAAATAATAAACGATTCGAAGACATTCAGGGCCAATGTGTGTGCTGCCGTGGCTATTGGGGGCACGCATCATGCAATCCGGCAACATATTTCGATGAAGATGAAGAGTGACTTGCCTTGCCTATTCTTTCACATCTTTCTATCAAACAACACCATCCATGCGAGTAGGACACAGCGACCGAAGGCAGCAAGAACGGAGAGGTTAGGTTCGTTCGTGCGCGGGTTCATAAACGGTTCACTTTGTTATGGTAGCTCTTGTATGGGAGTCTTCGAATGTTGATTCTACTAATTCGAGAGTGTTGAACATGATACAGGTTTGGCAGCTCCGGTCTGTCTCTACCTGTTTCACAGGACCGGGAGCTGTGGCATGCTCATGCATCAAACGAGGTAATCCCTTTTCTTTGCCTGACCGTCTGTGACCGTTCTGGCGAATGAATTTTAAAAGAAACACACTCAATCTGCATACATTAGCTGTATTTGGTAGATACAGGCATAGGAACGAACAGATGAGTTCGTTCAGTTCAGTTTTAAGGAGACAGTAAGCTGATTATTATTTGACACTGCTATTAGAATGATATGTTGCAGTTGAAGAATTTTTGAACTGGTTTGCTTGCGTCAGATGTCAGGCAGGTCGATGAAGATTTCGGACTGACCGATTTAAGCTTTCAAGCTGGATCATCAAACGTGGTACAGTTAAGAAATCAGATTAATTTCCCCAGAAAAACGGTGCAGTATACGTTGATGAAGTATGAACATACGCCTTTTCAAGTTATTATAATAAGACGGTTATGAGCACTAGCATACAGCACTACACAAGAGTTGCTTTCATTCTAATGCGCCTAATCGCTTAGCAAAATCTAATTCTGTATCGTTCACATGCCAATGGTGAGATCCACGCGTAGCCGAGTGCTCCAAGGTGCGTGGAAATTGGAAATTCATCCCTTGCGGGGCATGACTTCGCGTAATGAAACGTGTAAGCGAAGATTACAACATCGTTAATGGCATATTTCGAATAGATGTGTGCCCGGTTCCCGTTCCTCGAAAGCCATCAATGAAAACGATACCCCCATACTGCCACACGGTTGATGTGTGTTTGTGCGGGAATGTGAATGAAGAGCCAGCGTATAGCTGGATAGAAGCGTACGTATCGAGATGGGCGCCAATCTTGCTGCTGATGCTGCCGAATATCGAAGATTCGATTTTGTGCGAAGAAGAGAAACACGGTGAGAAGCAAACGACCGGAATAAAAGAAACGAACGAAAGGCGAAAGAAGCGCATTGGAATGTTTGAGACAGTTGGAATTGGGCGCGTACGGTAAGAAGAACGGACAAATGAAAAAACGAAACGCATAAAAAGAGTTAAATATAAAACAAGATTTGCAACTTTAGCCATAAAGCAACGAGGCAAAATGGCAACACACATAGGAATCGGAATGAAGTAAACAGAGGGGGAAACAAAAAAGAAACAAAAGATATGCAGCGCGCGAATAGCAAAAAGTGTAAAACAAAACAACAGAAAACAAGCAACAACAAAACAGAAAAGCACAAGCAAACAAAACTCAACGACCGACAGTTGAGAAGACAGCCGTAAAGCAGGCGGAAGAAACAAAAGCGCAGCGCGGAACTTCCCCGCCAAAAAGCGTTAAGAAAAGTGAAGCGTCTCGTTCGAAAATTAACAAGCAGTTCGGTCGGAGAGGATGAAAGGTTCTTAAGGAAAAAATATACGAAACAACAAAAAAAAAAAACACGACGAACGCCAACACTGAAAGCTGCCAACAGGCAAACACCATTCTGCGTGAAGCAAACTATGCTTCACTGGATGCGTGTGGCAGGAGGGCAAAAGAAACCCCAAATGGATGATAACAGTGTGAACGAAGTACGGCAGAGGGTGTTTTGTGTAGTGCGCTGTGAAGTTTTGCAAACTTATAACCTTCTTTGGAAAAGGCCGGGAGAACGGAACAAAATTACTTCCCTTCCAAATGTACACAAATGAGAATTCCGGGCGAGCTCTATCGACAAGCGAAGTGTGTGCAGGACAAAGCATTCCACCATTTCGGTGCGTCGTACACTTTACATTCAATTGTCTTTAAATCATCTTCCATGGTCAACGGGCCGTGACCACCATTTAAAAGCAACCTCCGAAAAGCGTTCGGAGGTATCGAAACGTCAACCGGAATTCCTTTTCCACCTCGCAACGGGTGGTCACCTCGATGTACACACGCACACACACACGCGCGCACACATTCGAGAGGGAGGAATCATAGTACCAGTGCGCGCCATGAACATGAACGGCAAAGTGGTGCCGTTTACGAGCAGCACATACGACGGCACCGGCCGTTTTGTCAGTGTTGCTGGAGTCCCAATGCTCAACTCTAAAAGTGCGCACTGTGCAGTGCGAAAGCGCGCGCGCGATCACCGCGTAAGAACAAAACTGCAATCGGGCGAAGAATGTGTTTCTGATTCCTCTTCCGAGCAGCAGCACAACAAAACCAAACATGCAAGCCAAAAAACAAAAAAACGACGACAACAACACACATATATCCAGTTAAACCTGTTTTATGTGTGTTTTATTACTTTGACCAATAACACTTAACGAGAAATTGAATCTTTTCCACGGTTTGCACGACGTGCCCGGGTCGGTCGGGCAGACTCTGGAATCTCTCGAACTTCAACTTCACACAGGGCGTTTGCTTGTGTTTGTGTCCCATGACGCAATGAGCTTTAAATAAGACGATCAGACACAGCAAGACTTTACCTCCCTCCTGCAAACCCAGCACATCCATAAAAGCCTCCCGTATGACTAAGAACCTGGTGGATCTTTCCAACGGCGTTCGGAGCTCCCTTGCAAGAAGCTCCAAAGCAGCAGCATCTCAATCCGGCTCCACCATAACCCAACCATCACATTCCGGGCTTCCATCCAATCGAAAGGGGAAGATTTTCTGGTGCGCTTCACTCTTCCAAAGGCGCATTTGTACATTCCTTCACATGTTCGTTCCTGCTTGCCTGGACGATCGAGCAAACAGAGACAAAGTGTCGCGCAACGAAAGTGAACAGAACGAACCCCCGAGAACGAGCGTCTTGGCGCATGTGTAAGGTGCAAGACGAGGACGAAGGAATCTAAAAAAAAAAAGAAACGTTCCAAAACAAAACGCGAAGAAAATAAAAGTAACGCTCAAAACGAGAAACGGAAATGGCCGGGTTGAGGAAGGTTAGAAAGGCCATAAATGACGGCTTCTCTCAATGGTGGCGAGACGCGAGTCGCTTTTCTAACTCGCAAATGAACAAGTTGAAGTCTTCATAACGATTGATGATGAATTGATTGCACAAGATTAGTTCAAGCATTCTAAGCACTCGATTCTGATGAGAGGAGTTGGTAAGGTTTCAAAAACCATACCCAATATTGAAATTGTTAAAGCAAAAGACTCTTGAATCAGCTTCAGTCTAATCACTTTCCAACATTTTGGCCATGATGCGAAAGAAAAAGCAGTCTATTTAAATGTTGCCACCTCTAGCCGATTATTCGGGATGGAAAGCAAAAACAGGAACAGCCGCAAACACAGACACCGGGGGAGCGTGTATTTCGCAATATCAAACTTTGCGCAAAAGTCGAAAGAATTCGTTTCCTTCCGCCCGGTCCTGCCATATCCTCCTCTTCTTTCCCACATTCGCGGAAAGTGTGCAAAAAGTCCCCAGAAACTGAAAGCTCCGAGCGTACACACCTTTCCAAAGCGGAGATAATTCATTGCACACAGCAACACCACCACCACCACCGACACTGTCACTCCTGTCCAGCCGGAACTTTAGCCATGACGGTCGAAGCAAAACCCCGAGTGGAATGAACCATGAGAACCACTTTCAAGGTCTCCCCTGGCTGTGCCACCCACCATCAAACGAACGAAGCGCACACGGTGTATATAACCGGAGTTCGATCTTGCTCTGCCTGACGGAACAATTTAGATAAGGCGCTTGAAGAGAGCTCACCATCAACTAACCAGCCCGTGAGGTAAACTACATTGTCCTCACCGAAATCCGGCATCATCCACCAGCACCGAACAACTTTGCCCGAAAGACATTATGATGTTGGGGATAAAGAGTGAGATGCTGGTTGAACGAGAAATAAAACCATTTCCCAAGCAGGGACGACTACAGTGCGGGTGCGGTTCCGCAGCCGCGGATAACGACCACAATTAGGAACGATTAGCATGAGTAGCGGACGGCTACTTCGACGGTGATTATCCGTCATCGGTACTCGTTCGATTAGTCAGCGAAGCGATGACTCACGTTCATGAGACCTCCCCGGTTGGGAAGAAGACCGATGTGCCTTTTTAAGATGAAAGCATCTACTCCCGAGTGAAGCAGGGTGACGAATTGTTGGTACACAGCTGGCGTGTTAAATGTGGTTTTTGAATAGGTACGAAATTAGTTTGCCAAATGTTTATGGCCCTTTCGTGCGCTGACTTGATGTGCCAAGAAGGCTGCGAAGGTGCAGAGATTGTTGTTTGTGGCAAAAGTTTAAGAATGGAACTCGGGTAGAGTTGGGATTGATCAGCACACTTGAATTATGGTATCTTTACTCAAAAAACCACATTACGTATTCGTTTTCGGTACGTTCCACCCGTTTGGGACCGTAACTCTTCAATTTATGATTAACATAATTACAGGAATTCTAACGAGAGCCCATCATCCACAGACGAACGAGCACACAGAGAGCAACGAAGGCAAAACTATTGCCATGCCAGACGGACAGGGAGCACGATTGGTAACAAAGTTAGCACGAGAATCCAGACTTTTACCTAACGAAGACTAGATGAGTCGTCTGGTTGGTCAGAAACCACTTCTCGCCGGCGGGCCACAACAACAACTGCTGGAGGACCGATTACACTCCCGACCGATTCCAGCATCCCAGCTACCAGCCATCTCTCGAGAACCATAAAGCACTCGTTTAAACTGAATTAAACATATGTTATGCGCTCGTTACGTCCGGTAGACGGTTCTCACCGTCCGTGTACCACCGTCCGCAGCTACCAGTGGTAAGCTTTATGCGACTTCTTCTGGCTTTCCTCGGAATTCTCTCGAGATTGAGACAGTGTGTACTTCTAGCCGGTACTTTAACCGGCAAAAGCATTACACACATACAGTTGTGCAGCGTTACAGCATAGTGTGTTCGCTAACAAACTGCTACAAGGTCGGCGGAAATGGTCTTTCGACTCCCTGTGTCAGTGGTGTGTCCCGAGAGTTATCTAGCATGGGTCATCACCATCATTTGCTCTCCTGAATGCATGCTGTTGCCGCTGCAACTCTATGGCCATTGAAATAATCTTCACCACTGCACGGAACCATTCGGTTAAGAGTCGGTTTTGATAAAGTAGAAACTCCAGGAAGGCATTCCGAAAATGAAAAATTCTTCCATCACCCCTAGGGTGTTCAAAATTCAACTTGTGTTTACATAAAGTGTTTCGCTTAGTGTGAACAAACTAAAACTCAAATGTGTACATTTGGCAAAACAAACAAACTAACCGACCTCGTAGCTATTTAAATTGAATCACACCGAATCGGATTCCTTTCCGTGAGGTCAATGCATTGAGTATTGCAAGCTCAGCAAGATGCACAGTAAGCTATGCTGAGAAAAATTGTCCAAGGCGCACAAAAACAAAACACAACAGTACAAAACAGGCACGAACCTTCCGAAACATCATTCGAAACCCGACCGGGGTGATGTTTGTCAGCAGGTACTCAAATGTTTCCCGGCAGTGAAAGAAACTTTTGCTACGCTTTGCTTAGTGTGGCAAATTGTCACATGTACATACATCCATTTGGAATCGAAAATGTTTGACAAAATGTTCGAAACGTCGAATTTCTCGTTACTTTGCAATGGTCTGAAAATTGCTAGATCAACACTACGCCTAGGGTCAAAGACCGCATCAGCATTCGCGTATGCTTCCGTAACGGTGAAAAGGTTCGATTTTTATTTTTGTGGTGAGAGTACATTTTTTGCCATTTTGCATGGTCAACAATCGCACCGAAAACAAGCCGTACAACCATTGCCAAAAGAGCATAAGTGCGTTTTGCTGACTTGCGGGACTGACTCGCGATTCTGCGAAACGTTGATTGAACTCGATCGTGACAATTCTGACAAATGTGGCAAGACGGGAAATATATCTACAGACACACGGAATTGGAATCGACCGTGGTAACATTCTCCGGTATCATTGTTAACGGGGACAACAGGAACAGTTGAGTGCTACACAGCGTGTTGCTATATTTCAACCTTCACACTACACTGCATATGCATGTGCATGTTCCGAAAATTGCTTGCATCGTTGAAACAGCACAACACGATGCAATTTCTTCCATTTTGCGTACGAACGTTTCGGGCGAAAAAAGGGACTGAGTAGTTGCTGATTTGTAATTACCGAAAGGCGGAGTGATTAAACAAACCAAAGCAAATTTGCACACATACACAGCGCTACAACAATCTGCTCGATGCTGCCCGGTTTGGTGTTGTGTGTTCGATTTTAGGTTGTTTTTGACCGGCGCGTGTCCGAACAGTGTTGATTAATTTATCCACCGACCCAAAATGGTGATGATGGTGGTGATGGTGACGTTAGCTAAATTTAGCGTCCAATGGAAAAAACATTTCCCATGAATAGACTCTTCATTAACGCGGATTCATTCACCTCGCGTTGCATATGCACAAACAAGCGGATTTTCGACTTTTTGGCTAGATTTTGCTTTAACCCGTCAATGCAGCACAATTGTGCTCACGTGTCGCGTTGGTTGGTAGTGATGGTTCGGTTCGGATTGCACTAAGTGATGTTTTCTTAAAAACACAGCATGAGCACGAATTTCATCGAAACTGACCGCACCGTGTTGTTTTGGGTTGTTAGTACCACACCGAGGGAAACCGCACAGCGTGGTACGCTCGCTCGCCTTCTCCTACCTGTTTTTCAAGCTGAGGTCCAATTTCCATCGCGTGCATGATGGCGTTCGATAGTTTACCGTCGAGAGATTTGATCTCGTTCTCGATACCTTCGTTCGATTGGACGGTACCGATTAGTGGAACGATTGCTTCCGTGAGCGTGGACCAACCCTTGTTCAGCGCACCGACAAATTCGATTAAACAACCCCTGAAAGACAGACAAACAAAAAACACGAGATTAATTTTCAATTATCAAAAATTACTCCCGCCTAAAAACCTACCTCATCACATTCTGGCACAGGCCGGCACACGGTTTCGCGTGCAGATGGTTGTACCGCTTGCAGCTTCCACAGTAGTTCATGCGTAGCAATGCTTTCCGGCAGCTCGGTGCCGATACGCCGACCTCTTCCAGCCTCAGCAGCACTTCGGCTCCTTCACGCAGCGCACGCAACAGTACGGAGGCGGCACTTACGGACGATACGAGCGAGCTGGACAGCTGCTGCGGTACCATACCGAACGGTTTCAGCTCATCGTACGTGTGCACCAGACAGTTCTTGTAGTCACTGTGAAAATCGCGGTTCGCGCTCACACTGGCCGAACCCGACCGTCCCCGTTCCGTACCGTGCAGGACGTCCGAGTGGATCGCATGGTGGTACGCCACCGGGAACAGGTTGCGGAAGAATTTGCTCGTCACGAGCTCGAAATCATCCCCGGGCCAGTCGGCAATCAGGTTGAGCCGGATGGTTTCGTACAGCTGGCGGATCGGTTCGCGGGACAGTGGTGACATCTTGCTGTAGACGGTCGAGAAGAGGATGAGCGTTTTGTTTTCCGACTGGCGCAGCAGCTGCAGCAGGTATTCTGAAACGGAGACGGAAGAAAGGTTGTTGAAAATTGGATTAATGCTGGTCGATCTATGGACTGTTTACAACACTACAACATATTGCTTCTAATAGGATTTATTCGGTTGTTCAGGGCGAGATGGGAAACGCTAAACTTTGCTTAAGGAGATAGCAAAGATTATCTAGCCTGTTTTTTGAATTGCATCATAAGAGCACAATATTCTTTGTCTTATCTGGCCATTCAACCACTTGAGAGGTCTTGGTCGGTAGCAGAGATTCATTCCTTGCACCATAGTGATATCGTTGTACAGTTCATAGAGGATCGTAGCGTACTAGGACTTGAATTTCTCTATTCAATCCCAACTGCGTCCATTGCAAAATAAGATTATTGCATCAAAAATATATTTCTCCATCGTTCGAGTAAAGAACTACAAAAGATAAGGTTATAATGAAGACACAAAATCCAACGGCAAGCAAATACATCATTTTCCCATTGGGACCAGATCATCAACTGCATTCCAAAGGCAGAATATGCTTTAAGGAACCACACCATATAAAAAGGACCAAATAGGTTGCGAAGAGGATGGCTAAACAGGGATGATTCAGCTTGTAAAAGAATTCCCGATTTTTTTGTTTACCTGTCGCCTGAAGAAAAGGTATACCAGCCAGGCAGAAAGGTGAGAAAGCAGGCGAAGAAAATTGCATTCCAACCAATCGGTGGCTGCAGACGATGATGCTGAAGGCGAATGACTCAGAGTCCTTGAAGAATTCGATCAGCGGTGATGATGTTGGCAACATTTTCTGTTGCATTCTTGCTGATGCAGGAACGAATTTTATTTGAAATTACGTGTTGTGCTTTGTAAGAAAATAGTAGTTTTACGATTTTTCATATTCAGCTTGCTATACCGTTAACAGGCGTTGCACTGCAGAGCAGCTAAACGCATAAATTAGTATTAATTTAATACGCATACTAAATTTAATAAAGTGGAAACATAAACCGCACAACCAACGCTCTGCATCGGAATGTTTCCGCTACGACGTGAATGAAAAAACCGGCAAGCGAACCAGGCCCGTGTTTGCGTGTGTAACTTGACATCGTTTCCCGAGCTTCTACCGGTAGCATATTAATACGCGCATGCTGCGAAACATCAACCAATATCATCTTTATCCCGCCTCAGTTTACATCGAAGATTATTAATGCAATGCACGTGAGTCACAAACTTTACTGCGACCGGGGAACTACTGGTATAGGTGCCATAGTTTCGTTCCGTTAGATTCCGGCTCGAGATAACCCGCACCCGCACGAACAGCAGAACAAACAAGAATCGTCCCCTGTGACATCACGGGATGGCTAGCGTCCATTCGATGGCGGGTGGAAAATTGTGTATTCCGCACACGACAGTAATTCCAAAGGCATTTGTTAGCCGAGAGCGAACGGATGAGCACAAATTTAACGACGAACTGTTCCGCTTTGCTAAATCGTTTCCGGCCACCCGGCGGTTCGGCGGTGTTCTCCCCTTTTTGGCAGGAATGGAAAAGGCGCAAAGGTACATTTGCAGGGGAAAATTTTGAACGAACATGGAATGGAATGTCCTGAAGAGTAGAAGGTCGGATAGCAACACGCACACATACACACACACATTTCACAGCCGTAGCGGGAAAACGGGAAACTTTCTGGAAAAACTTTCCCACTGTCAGTGCGTATTGTATCGAAAGTTCAAGTTTACTGACGTTTTACGGGTCGGAATTTTCGCAAAACCCGGTACAAGAAACAAACAAGTCAAAACTCGTCAAAAAGCAATGATTTACAGTTTATCAATTTATTACATTCGTGGTGAAAGAATTTTAACGAGTTTTCTGCTTTTTTAATTTAAACAACTTTCTCCACACAGGAGTTTTTGTTGTTGTTGATGTTTTCGTTTGACTTCGTAATATTGATTGTATGGATCAATCAACCAAATACCTGTGTGAGGGATTAACGTCTTTTAAATTGATTTTTATAGCAATCTCAGCCATCCCCGTGACTGCTACGTACTGCGGGTGTAATTCGTTCTTCGTTATAAAAAAATGTCAAAATTGTAAACATTGTCAAAATGATATCATTTTCCATGATTGTTTAAAAAAAATGGCGCTTGTTTTTCATCAGAAAAATAACATAACCTGCTATGCTATGTTACCGACAAAAAATACAAAACACGTGGCGTTATTCAAACATCCAACTTGCAGACGAAAATAAAAACACCAATACACCCCAACACACATAATGGAATATTGTTCCAAATAGTGAACGGGGAAAAAAAAAGCTGTATAGATCGAACACCGAATAAATTGCGTTCTCCCCAGTTGTGCGGATGTGTATGTGCTGGCGCTTGAACAAAAAAAAAAGATTTATTGTCACACACCCGTCACGGTCCATGCTTGATGATGGTTGCGTTGTTACCGATTTGCTTCCTTTTTCTCCGGTATTTTTTTTCTCCCCCGAATCTCCTTTACCCTGTCGGTTTGACGCGTACCCGGACACCGAAAAGCACTCGTAAAATTTCGATTTTGTCGTTCGAAATGACATTGTCATAAAAATTTATTCATTTTCCGCTCCGAAAAAAGCACCCAAAACGAGGGAAGGAAGTTCTTCTGCTGGTGCAAAAATTATAAAATGATAAATCACAGCTTGACGACATGGAGACTGATTACGCGTGTGTGTGTGAGAGAGAGGTCTAACCGAAAGGTTCCTCTCCATGGGTTTTTCGTTTTGCTTTTTGGGGTGAACGCTATTAAAATATGTTGCACCTTCTCCTAACACCTCGTTTGTTGTTGTTGTTTGTTTTGAATGTGATGCCCCAATGTATAATGCGAAAGAAAAGCACACACATAGACACACACATTCGTACACATTTTGGAAGCGACATTTCCTTGCCAAATAAGGGTATCCAATTAATGCGACCCCATGCCTACGGTCGGGTTTGAAGTTCGGCGGAAGAATGAAGAAGCCACAGTATAGGGAAATGGTAGGGTGTAATGTATTCCAAACGTGCCACCACAGATACGGAGCGGTGGCTGAGGATGAAGATCAAATGGTAAAAAGACGTTTAATGGTGGATATCGCGCGACCGGATTATACGCCTGATGTCGGATTATTTTCTTGCAATTAATTAGATTATCGAAAGCACGTCAAATATGGGTTCTAGGAGCGGTTGTGACTTGAGAATCGGTGTTTTTGCTAATGAATATTAATTTTGATATTAATTTTTTTAAAAATTTGCTCTGAAGCACCGCTATAGCTTTGTGTATAATCCTTAAGTGACAGCAGAGCAAACTCCCCATATACGATTCATATGAAGCTTATTCTAATGAAGTTTTTCAATCAGAGCAGTAGAATAAGCGTTTCGGGACTCATTTTTAATCTTCACAGATTTGTTGTTCTATCTGCTCGTAACGGTGTGAGTGTGTGTCGATTAATAATAGATCACACTCACTGATGCTAAACACCAAAGCACCAATGATGGATAGGATTATAGTGTGCATCAATTGCAGGAAAACGATGCAATATTTATTCACTTTCAAACGCATCCCGTGTACCAATCTAAACAGCTAACCGACATGCATATTGAATTAAGCCATCATTCAGCCGGAAGTAGCAGCCTGCGGGCAAAAACGTAAACCCTGATGCTGCCCATTACTTTATGGCCGTTAGCGCCCCCTTCTTCTTCATGTGGTGAAAAGTTTTGGGATGCAATTTTCGACTGCATTAATAATTCAATTGAAAATGCACCTTCCACCTTCCCAACCAGGTGGATCGATTTGGCGCTAAAAAGGGAGAATGTGTTGCCAGGTCCATCCAGCTTCACTTTTTGCGGGAATACCGAAGAGGGCTGGCAAATTTTCCCACCCAAAAGCACCAGCGTGTGAGAAAGGAATTTCCGTTACTGAAATATAGTGTCCGGATCTCCGGA
>KZ061628.1:156968-181514 GCA_002091835.1 Anopheles maculatus | reverse complement strand
TTTTGGGGTGAACGCTATTAAAATATGTTGCACCTTCTCCTAACACCTCGTTTGTTGTTGTTGTTTGTTTTGAATGTGATGCCCCAATGTATAATGCGAAAGAAAAGCACACACATAGACACACACATTCGTACACATTTTGGAAGCGACATTTCCTTGCCAAATAAGGGTATCCAATTAATGCGACCCCATGCCTACGGTCGGGTTTGAAGTTCGGCGGAAGAATGAAGAAGCCACAGTATAGGGAAATGGTAGGGTGTAATGTATTCCAAACGTGCCACCACAGATACGGAGCGGTGGCTGAGGATGAAGATCAAATGGTAAAAAGACGTTTAATGGTGGATATCGCGCGACCGGATTATACGCCTGATGTCGGATTATTTTCTTGCAATTAATTAGATTATCGAAAGCACGTCAAATATGGGTGCTAGGAGCGGTTGTGACTTGAGAATCGGTGTTTTTGCTAATGAATATTAATTTTGATATTAATTTTTTTAAAAATTTGCTCTGAAGCACCGCTATAGCTTTGTGTATAATCCTTAAGTGACAGCAGAGCAAACTCCCCATATACGATTCATATGAAGCTTATTCTAATGAAGTTTTTCAATCAGAGCAGTAGAATAAGCGTTTCGGGACTCATTTTTAATCTTCACAGATTTGTTGTTCTATCTGCTCGTAACGGTGTGTGTGTGTCGATTAATAATAGATCACACTCACTGATGCTAAACACCAAAGCACCAATGATGGATAGGATTATAGTGTGCATCAATGCACGAAAACGATGCAATATTTATTCACTTTCAAACGCATCCCGTGTACCAATCTAAACAGCTAACCGACATGCATATTGAATTAAGCCATCATTCAGCCGGAAGTAGCAGCCTGCGGGCAAAAACGTAAACCCTGATGCTGCCCATTACTTTATGGCCGTTAGCGCCCCCTTCTTCTTCATGTTGTGAAAAGTTTTGGGATGCAATTTTCGACTGCATTAATAATTCAATTGAAAATGCACCTTCCACCTTCCCAACCAGGTGGATCGATTTGGCGCTAAAAAGGGAGAATGTGTTGCCAGGTCCATCCAGCTTCACTTTTTGCGGGAATACCGAAGAGGGCTGGCAAATTTTCCCACCCAAAAGCACCAGCGTGTGAGAAAGGAATTTCCGTTACTGAAATATAGTGTCCGGATCTCCGGAGACTGCACCAGACGACGGACCGACCGACTGGAGTGTGTCCCCCATGGGACAGTATCTGCCCGAAAGCGAATACGACGACGACGAGTTCGGGACGCAGATTCACCGCCCGCAATCAACCACACAAACATAAATACATCGAGCGGCCAACCAGACCCCGGCAGGACTTGCCAGACATGTCAGACCGAGAGAAGCGGGTTCGATGGGAAAGTTTAAAATTTGCATAAAACTCTCCTCACCAGGTCCATCACAAGGCAGCAGGTTCAGCCGCGTCTTTTACGGGTGTGCGCTGTGATTGGTGTGGTGACGGTCGATAGAGGGAGCCATGGGTCTAGAAACGCGCCAGAAAAGAACCGGTAGAGCGTATCGGGGTGGTGCATTGTTGCATATACACATATATGTACATGCATAAATGCAAGACCATATTCACCTGCACACAGTGTGTGCTTGCCACCGTGAGCGAACCGTGGGAAGAAAGGCTTCGAGCGCTATCGTCGAGTTTTTGGCATCGGCTAATGTATGGCAGGTTGTGAACGATTTAAGTGTGGTATCTTAGGTGTCGCAACTGCACGGGATGCTACGAAACTGTATCGGATCAGAGTAATACGGTTCAACTCTTACCGCATTTAGCAATCGTTTATGTAATGAATAACTTACATAAAAATGCAGGAATTTGACTCGTTCTCCGTGTTGAGCTCGTTTATCCGCTTATGAATTCTTCACGTGAAACACACTTTTTCGGAAATAAAATAAACCTATAAACAGACTAGCGATGAATTCATATCATATTTCATATAACTAATGAGAGTCATTTAATTGAGACCCCTCACAAAAAAACGCACATCCACCCATATCGCATTACATCGCGTTGTCGGTGGTGTAAAACTGCTCTTCAATTATGTTGAAGGGTTGTAGTTTTTTATCGTCCATTTATGAATGCAACACCCACCACTTGTCAGGCAGCCCCTTCAGTGCCGATGATTGTTTAAACAATTAGAGCAATTTTCAACCCCCTAAACGAATTATACATCAATTCGCCGAGCGAACGCAATGATACCCGACAGTCAGCGGTAGCACTTCAGTACAATTGTTATAATTATGTTCGATGAAGCAACAATCGACAAACAATCATCACTCGGGCACCAATACACCAATAAGGTCAAGAGAGTGTCCGTCTGTCCGTCCGACAAACTCACCCACACACATCGTGTCGCTGCTGAAGTGATGTCACGCATAATTATCGCATTAATTGAGGTGTAATTGCTAAGTATTAATCATCACTCGAACCCTTCGATTCCCTACGCTCGACCTACCGGTGGTGCGTACGGTACTTGGCTCGATTGGCTCTTGTGCAAGGTGGGTTTTGCTCCCCGTCACCCGGTTTGATGGTAATTTACATCGTCAGCACGATCATACAGAGCCTATTACTACCGTTAGACATCGATTTATGTTGTTTGCTTTCTTTCGTTGACATAAACATCGTGCTGTCAATGGCGCCCGGCCTGAGATGCTCCAACGTAGGACGTGGACTCGAAGTCAACACACTGCTGATGTCACGTCGATGATACATAGGAAAACCTCCGGTCGATCGATTGACTAGGTGAGATGCATAGCAAAAAAACCAACACATAAATGCCGTTTCAAGCATAGAATAGTGATCTGCATAAAGTGAAGCTTTCAGGTGAGGCACAACTGACGGTCCCCATCAACTACTTCATGGCAGCTTCGGTTCACCGGTTCGACATGACGTGTGCGTAGTTTGGCCCGTTTAGCCCATCAGCAACCAACCAGATCTGATCCGGTGTGTCCGTGTGTGTGTGAGAGCCATCGGAATAAACGGTGGTAAATAAATTACGGCCAAATCCAGCACGAGAAAACCTGCAGCTGCAGTAATTGATCGCATTAATCAATGTCTTCGATGGAGAGGTGTTCTACGGTGACCGAGCAACACAAGAAAGAACCCACCGGGAACAACGCCACCATGTGAGGAAAGAAGGTGACAGGACACCAAGGCAAGCGAGGCGATACAGAGTGTGGGTGGTTTGCTGCATGTTGTGGCAATGCCGGTTGATCCATCGCTCAGAGGACAGAGACTGCCAATCGCAGAAGGCGGAACGAGCACTGGCCAACAATAGCCAACATGCCCCGGTCGACTATCGGCAGGAAAACTTGCGTTCGATATTCTGGTCTCGTAGCTCTCTTACTGGGAGTATCGGGGGTTTTTGGTTGTCTCTGGAGAATCCACAAACTCCTCCACCCCTTTGCTGACCACCAGACTTCCACCAACATTCACACCTGAATGCGTTCGCTCTACCCAGTCTCCAATCCGGCAGTGTGTTTGATCGATTGGACCTCCTTTCGGTTGGGCGAAACGACAACAAGGGGATTAGCGAGCCGGGCAAACGCTTTTCCTTCGCCAGCATTTACATTCGGATCTAATAAATTAAGCACTTAACCTTATACGGTCGAGCCCGCATATACGGTGCAAGTAAAACGGGATGGGATTTTGCCTTTTTCGCACGTCGGTGCGCGCTGTCAGGCGTTGGGGATAGTCATAACCGTACGGTAAAATGTTGTGCACGATTGATGAGTTATTTTATGGCCGTATCAAAGCGATTTGTTAAGCGTAGTACACCACATGGCACGGCGCTCCGGCATCGGATCAAAAACAAAACAAACTTGGTGAAATTTGAAGAAGAATTCCCAAGCCGCAATGTCGCAAAATTTGAATTTAAAAAATATTATAAAAAAAACAAGTGTGTCCACTCACACAGCTCAATCCTGTAGTGAGCTAAAAAAACTCATTCACTCTTAAAAAGCAACTTCACTGTTAAATTAACCGAGCAGATCGCTCTCACTCTCTAATCTTCTCGCCCCTCAAATTCGCAAAGTACACCTACCTTTATAGAGATTAGCCGCCGTTTCCCAGTGCCCCCGTTGGCTCCGGATGTGGTGTTTGACTAGCCGTTCAAAGTTTTTCGTCGCCTTTGCCTGCAGCTGTCGCTCCGTTTCGGCATCGCAGCAGATACCGCCGCACACGGGACCCTGGTCGTGCTGGGATCCTAAAAAAAAAGACAAAACGAAAACACCTTCCAGTTAGTGTTTGGCGAGAACAAAATGTGTACCCAAGCCCCAAAAACCTGCAAACTTCACCAATCGACATAATTGATGCAATTAATTATTTGGAAAGCGAATTTAATTATACAATTCTTTTTTTGCATCCTGCCCGACGCGCGACACAAACGTTTGACGATCCATCATTGCGCTAATTGAAGAGCGGGAGTTGGAATTGGTACTAGGAATCTTGAAATGCGTCGAGAACTTAAAAGACTATCCCACGGCCAAGTGTGCAGAGCTGGTGTAGTGACGCGAAGGCGCAAGAGTAAACACGTGCCAAAATCTCAATCCGATTTGTTTTCTTTCTGGCTCGTTCTGGCTGCCCGTTCCGTCCGGGCACGATAAGAAAAGTGGCAAACGGTTTCCCAGTGACTCAGCCGCGTACCTCATTAGCGCGGAAAACACTTTCGCTCAGATTTATTTATTTATTTTTTTTTTTGGTGTGTGAAACTCATCCGACGCCACTCTAATCTACCCAAGGATGACTTAGGAATGTGTTGGTGTGGATTGTTGATGCCTTTGCTGCCATGCCTCGCACCGTATTGCGTTACGTAAGTAATGGAAAATGCGAACCTCTATTTCACCGCCAAAACCATCATCCACCATGTACCAGGAGACGAACACCAAACATAAAAATCCTTGTGCAATAAGCGAACGGGAACAAAGTGAATACGAGAGAGAGAGAGAGAGAACAAACAAACCGAGTGCCTCAAGTGCACGAGATTCGCGCGCGTCAAAAACCACCACCTTTGGAAGAGTGTGCGAATAATGGATATAAAGGCGCGTAGATGGGATCGTCGTCGTCATCATCATCCCAGCCCGGCGGCTGCTGGAACATTTTCGTGTTCCAGAAACTGTGAGTAGTTTTCCCCGTACCAAGCTCGATGTAATGGATGTAGGTCTTATTTTTTTTAACTTGCTTTACAGCACGCGGTATTACGACGACGACGACGCAAATTTTGCGCATGTCCATCGCGTATCATCGTGTCAGCCTTCACAGGGCTTTTTTAGGCATTCTCCCATCCAATCCTTAACACTACCTATCGGTGCATTTTTTCTTCGGATACTAGTGTTGCGTAAGAGAATTAAATTAGGTTACCTCATGATGCTTTTAGTGCTTCAAAATTGTATCAAAAACAAGTGAAATAGTATTGAATTACACAGCCCCTTCACAAATGTAAGGCTCCCTCTTTCAGACGCATAGTCTCCAGCAGAGCGAGCATAGTCCTTAGTTTCTTATTCATTAAATTAACTGAAAGCATCCAATCTGCTTCCTTCGGTGAGTTCGTCGTCGTCAACAAAGGCAGTCCACAAGCGAACGAGTACAAACAATAGCGCACATAACAATCATAACAACCCGCTATCAACCATCTCACAGGGCACAACAACCATCATCACCACAACCACCGCCAACACTGCAATGGTTCGTTCGTTTTAAGAGGCTTTAGGGAAAGCTGCTAGCGTGCGGGTTTTTCCAATTTCAGAACGGTGGGTAGCTTTTCTAAAGCCATTCTAAAACTTCAAGCACCACGACGATCTCTTTGGGCCAGGATATGCGAGCGTGTAGTGCCTTCATCTAGCAAACCACGCGGCCACCTTCGAGGCAATTTTTCCTCGACTTGAGGGTTTTTTTTTCCTGCTCGTTGACTGTGTAAAAGCGCGCCAAGCATTGAGTGTTTCTATTTTGTGTGTTGGTTTGTTTGTTTTTTGTTTCCAACTGAGTGTGTTGTGAGAATTCTTTTCGCTATGTGGGCACGTCGACCATAGCCGTGAAGGTTGTCACTTGTCGGTGGTAGTATTATACTTTGCTTCTGATTTTCTACCGATATGGAGAAAGCGAGATAGAGAGAGAGAGAGAGAACTGCGCGTAAAAGTGTATGTAATAAAGCCAAGTGGATTTGGAGACTATTTGCGAATGCATTCGTGGGTTGGGATTACGTAAGCATTTTGTTCATCCGCTAACTACCACCGCGCATTTGGTGTTAATCAGTTGGAAGTGAATTTATATGTAATGCATGGAAAATTTTCTTTCAGCCTCAATAGTGAGTGGTAGATGCGACAGCGGCGCCGGTCTTCACACGGCAGGACCGGGGTTCAAGTCTCATCTTGGCCGTTCCCTCATAGTGAGGACTGACTATCCAACTATGCGGTAAAAATCAGTCTAGTAAGCCAGAAATGGCAGGCATGACCTTAAGAGGGTTGGGTCAAGAAAGATGACGAAGTCTAGAAATCCCACAGCTGGATTTGTAAGTAGAACAAAATACATTGCTTCTAATAAAAATACAACACAATCAGGGCATTCTTATCGTTGAAGTATTCTTTAAATAAATAAACAAGTAAATAGACAATACAAAAACTGGTTATGTTATTGTCTTGAAAGCAATCCAACAGAAGAACACCAAAGTTTGCGAGCGAAATATTCGGGTTTTCTTCAATGAAACTTGAATGAAAAATAAAGAAATAAATTCAAAAAACAAAAAAAAGCTCGAGCAACAGTTTATTTTTCCAACCATTTCCAACCACAAACGATACGGGACGAACCGAACCGGCACACCGGCCATCAAATCAAAGTGAAATAGAATCTACCCAGCCCAGTTTTTTCTTTGATTTGAAGCTTGCGTTCGGTCGTTTCGACCGCGCGCTGCTAATGTTGCGCTTCATTTCATTCCTATATTTCTACCCATCCGGCATTCGGTCGGCTAAACAGCGGCGGAAATTCGAGTGGCCAACCTGTCGGTACCTCCGCTAGCGGAGCGGAGTACTGTAATCGTAGAACTTCATTGAGCACGTGCAGCACCATCTGTTTCCTTTTTCTTCGGGCTGGAAATCTTGGAAAATGGTGGATTGGTGTACTATTTCCGCCGTTCGTACTTTGCTTCGTTTCGTTCGCTTTACCTTACTCCAGCCGCTTATTCCATTCATTCATCAGTGAGGATGTGGAAGGAAATAGGGATAAAGAGGAAACTCAGACACACACATACCCCGAGTGTTCTGGTTTTTATCCTCGCCCGCTCGCAGAGGATACGAACTTTATCCTCGTTTCGTTTCATCTCGAATGGTTTTCCGGGACCGAGGTTTTAGCTGGCCGAGAATTTCCAGCACAGGAAGTGAGGGATCCAAACTGAAACAGTAGACACGGAGGCGACGGTTGCCAGGAAATGGAATTGTCATTTTATTTCACATTGCTCCAATTTCCTGCCATTGTACCGATGCTCTCGCTGCTGCTACCGGTTTTCGTAAAACGAGCGTATGTGTGCGAGCGCAAAACCGAACCTAATGGCTTTCACCACCACCAACACGAACGAAAACGGATGGCAAAAGCACATGCGATGATGTTTGGTTGAATGCCTGCCATTATTGGCCAACATAGAATTTCTATCTGCCAGAACCACTTATGGAAACAAACGGGGAGATGGAAAGGGAGAAGGGGAGAGAGAAAAAGAGAGAAAGAGCTAAACACCGAGTGAGACATAAAGTGCAAGAGTGAAGGTAATGGTGTGATGCTTTTAATGCAGCACAAGGCGCACAAGGGAAAATGGTTTTACATATTCATAATGGAAAATTTAATTTTAATTCTCTGCAAAACCTTCCATCTCGCACCACAAAAAAAAACGAAATGATGAGCCGGCACAAGCAGACAAACGTTCTTAGCGAATGGAAGGCGAAAAAGCTTGTCGCTTGTTAGGAATTTTCTGAACTCGACCCGAACTCAATTTCCAACCGATGGCGTGATTGATGGTGGTGAAACGGCGCTGGGACGAGCCCGGCACGGCTAACGGTGTCCTATCGATCGGGATGATGCTTTGCTATCCTGGGATGATGATGATGGATTGGCAGTTGTGTGAGAGGATTTCAATTAGCTGCTGCTTCATCTATCGATCACAAAGTTTTACGACACCCTCAAGCGGAGCGGATGAATGACCAGGCGTCTCCATGAAAATTGAATGATATGCAAAATTTCATTTTATTTCGTCATAAAACATGAAAATACATATTTAAACAGCACTTTAATTTCATTTCAATAAATCGATACTTAACAATGCGGCAAGGTTATCATGGTCGTAGTTAAAAAAGAAAATATTCAATTCATGTTATGGAGAAATTTTTAGAGGAAAATGCCATAAATATACCATTCCAAAATCCTATTTACAAAGCACCAATTTCTGTCCGAGCACGTTCACTGTTTTCAGTGACATTGTACGTATTGTATGTTTCGAAATGTGTCACTGTTACGAACTCCATAAATCATAAATATGCACACCGGAACATGTGCACATTGATACAGCTGTTTGCTCCCTGCATGATGAACTCTCGCCCGCAGCCATGTATAGAGAGAGAGAGAGAGAGAGAGAGAGAGAGAGAAGGAGACAAAAAGAGATCATTTTCCGAAATCGCAACCAAACACAGCAAACCATCTCGGGAGACCCATTTGACCATGAAGCCGATCGAAACGAATTGCCATTTCGTGTGCGGTTGACAGTCGAGAAAGAAACCGGAGACGATATCTCACATGACGAAACATGATGTAGTACGCCCCTAGGGAGGAAAATTGTTCCCCACCGCACTACACCACCGGATGTCGGAGTCACCTGCAATGAGCGATGATACGTTGATTAGAATCGAATGTGCATCATACCGGAACCGGTTGCCAAAAAGGCGTCTTGCCTGACCTCTGTGAGAAAACAGCTGGAGGTAGATATATTGCATGCAATGCTTACATCTCGAGCTTTCCCTCCCTCCATGAGGTTATAGGAATTGGCAATCGTGTGTGCATATATTTCCGGCCTAACGACATTCCGCATGGACGCCGCATGGCAATAGAACACACACAAGCCGGTCCGAAATAGGTCACTGGGAAAAATATAACGATCGCATTCGGTGTGGTTGAAGCAACAACAGAAAAAATAGCGACCCACCAGGACACCAGGTTTTCCCGGGGACCATTATAAATTTGGGTTTGTGGTAGAGCGTTTTGTTTTCCTTTTTTTTTGGCGTCATCCATTTCCTTGCACTTATTTAGGGGTGTTGGCCGTGACCGAAGAGAAAACGATTTGTTATGGCGAAATGCTACGTTATCGGCCTTGTATTTCACTTCCGCACACACTCGGAAGGGCACACACACACACGTAGACTTGGAGTGTAGAGAGATAGCACATGGCCATCGTGGCGCCATAATGGAGTTTACCATTTGTGCCGGAGAATCTCGATCCTAGCTTGGAATGCTGGAGCGATCAATGAAAGTTGGAATTAGAACATCATAACTGGCTTTTGCCGTACACTTTTTTTTCTCCAACTCACAAAGAAAAGCCTGGACCAAAGCCATGAGACAGCTGTGTGGGTCGAATTTGTCGACCGGAATGGCTAAAGGTCGATCGTTTCCGATTCTGTTTTCAGGAGGGTGGTGGAACTTTTCCGAGTGTGGTAAACCCGTGTCCCAGCGACCCACGTGAGTGTTCGTGTATTGGCACGAAAGATTGATAGTCCTCCAGGAGCGGTTGGCAATTCCGAAGATAGATTCAGAATTATCTGGCAGCTGTATCAACGCCTAACGGTGGGTCCGTGTGTTTTTTTTTGTATTTTCCCGGTCGCCCCGGAGAATGGTGAAAAGCTTTATCGATGAAACTGCCTAATCCCGAACGGTGAACCACTCTCCCGAAATCCAGGATCTTTGCACCAACTCCATTCATCATTTCTTTTTTCTTTACTTACTTCCATGCGACAGCTCAATCTTCTCGAGCTCGTTTCTTGAACGAAAATACGTCCTTTCATCTTACCACCGTACGCAGGACACAAGGACGAGTTGTAAATGAAGCAGAAATGGTTGGAAAATCCTTTTTCCCAACCGTCTTGCTGGTTGTGGTGTAATGCTTGGGGGCTTTCCAATTCACCGAGCTGCCTACCCGATTGACGGACGCGGGATTACTTCGCCCGTGTGGATATGTGCGTTGCGTGTGTTTCATTCAAAGCGGAGATGGATCTTTTTACTTAAACTTTTTTGCTCGCTTCTTCTGCCAACGAACTTTTCTTGCCCAACCCTGAATGCTGAAGGCTGGCCTAATGGAGCAGGAAAGTTTTTCAAGCATGAATTCCTTTCGCTCCCCACAAAAGGGGCATCACATTTTGTACCGGAAAATTGGGTGGCTCTCGTCGGTCGACCAACGGGTAGACCAACCCAATTTGCAGTTCTTCCTTCATCGACGTTTTGCTTTATTTTTATGGAAAATTGTTAAGGCCTCAAGCACGCAAGTTTGTGCATGGACCGGTGGTGTACAACTGTTTCATACTTTGTGGGGTCTTTTTGTACTTAGAGGAAAAATTGGGCTTCTTTTCTTCTTCTCACCCCAGGGAACGAAGTACAGTGTAGTAACCGAAACGCGATTTTGATTCCGGAACAGTGGCCGAGTTGTGTTCCACAAAAAGACTCGCTTTAATAAAACGTCCCTTTGACCACAACATTTTTTTTGCGTTCATTTCTTTCCAAGCTTTTCTTGTTTTTGAACTAAAAACAGGAAGCATATTTTGACGTCGATGGGAGTTGGTAACAATATTTTAAGCATGGCTACTTCCCCCAAAAACATCATAAACTTTTCCGAAACTGAAACGCCGCATGTTACCTTGCAGCATGTGGCCGTTATTGAAGTGGAAAAAGTTCCACTGATTAAAACGCTTTCTCTCGGCTTGCCGTGCGCTGTTGGGAATGGTCAAGAACGATAGAAAAATTGAACCAAACTTTCAAGATAGCGGGAAAAAGTTGAAATATGTTCCCATTTTTTTAAGAAAACAAAATGT
This sequence comes from Anopheles maculatus, assembly GCA_002091835.1. NCBI lineage: Eukaryota > Metazoa > Arthropoda > Insecta > Diptera > Culicidae > Anopheles > Anopheles maculatus. The sequence continues at coordinate 170,418 of KZ061628.1, read as the reverse complement.
AAATATTAAGCTTTAGGGAGCGCAAAACACATTTGATACAGGATTGTTTGAATTTGATCCTGTTTGTTCAATATTAGGTTCTCGGAATGCAAAATCGGACGAAAAACCGTTGGCACACGAGAAGCCAAATCATCAACCCAAAGCTAATGGAAGCTAACAAGCGTGATTTGATGATGACAATCGGGTTGTCAGAGATGGAAGCCAAACCACGAAGATATGTTTGACATCGAATCTTGGCAGCCGGCTAGCGTTGCAATCGGGGGGGAAAAAAACCCACCTTAAACACAGTTCGGCAAATGGAATCGGGCGGACATAAAGGAGCTGCTTTTCATGCAGCCAGTCGACAATCGGAGACGTTTGTCATCATCCTGTTCTGGATCACTTTCCAGCTGAAAGCACTCTGCCAAAGAGATTGAGGTTTTTTTGGTCTATTTTTCTTTAAATCGTTGGTTTGGCTCGGATGAAAACTGAATGGATGGACGAAAGAAAAAAGGAACACGACGAATTGCATTCAGTTCAAACGATGAATGCATTTGAACTAGAGTTGACGTTTAAACGATGTGAATGATTGTAGATGAGCGTTTGCTTTCATAAGCCAGATGCTGGACAGATACGTGGTCGATTTGAGATTGGGATAGCTTATGACAAAATGGAGATGATAAGCAATCTTATTTGAGGATTTTAGAAGAGAAAACTGATGCTTAATTACGCATTTAGGTCCTTGGTTGGAGAAGTACTGTTGAAGATTTTCCAACGGTACTTTATTGATTATTCCTGAGAGATTATTGTTAAGATTATAAGGTATTAAGGACGTTCATTTTGTACAGGATACAAAAAATACTAAAAATAAAACAAACTGTTAATAGATACATATTATCATGTCAAAACTAATCATATCAAAATAGATTTTAAATTGTTTCTTTCGTTAAAGGTACACTGATCAACGAGACACTATTTTGGCGCACACTATGTCCACGTTGCATTCATCTTCCCAGCTCCTTTGTCTAACTAACTATAATTTTGTTTAAAACCATCCAACAAAAGATCCACCGCCATCCATTTTCGAGGACGCCCCCTTCGGTAGGTATCAAAACTAAGCGCACAAACCTAAATCATACCACTTGCGGTTAACTTTTCCATCTCGTCCAATTTTCAAAGGAACACAGCGCACACAGATGAATCCTTTCACGAACATTTAAATGATGGCATCACCTCTAATGCCTTTCTGCCATGCCACCACTGAGACAAACGGCACCGAGGGAACTGCTGCACAGGGAACACACGTTCAGCGAGAGCATCAATTTTGCCAGGGGCTATTTTTAGAAAAGGGAGGAAGGCGATTCTCAGTCCCTTCCCCCCGAAGGGTTAGTTTGAGTTCGAGTTGCGGTGAACTCACTTGACAGAAAATGGTAATCAAATTATGTGCTTCAAGTGATGCTTTCTAAAACCGAATGCGGCGCACAGCGGTACAGTTGCAAAAACATTGCCCAACTTTGACTTCATGGCGGCGTAGGATGACAGCAAAACTGCTGTCTGCTGGCCGTGCGTAGTAAGTGGTTTGGAAAATCAACCATACACCGGCAGACGACACAAACTGATTTTGCTTTATTGAGCGAAAACCAACTACGACCAAGGAAGTTTGGGAGAGCGGACTGTGTAATATCGGCTTTCACCTGGGGGCATTTAGAGTGTTCCGGTTGGTTGGCACAGCTGTACAATTATTATGATTTCCTGGAAAATGATAAAACCTAATTTCTGTGTATGTGGAGATATGTAATTTAACACAGAAAATTGTGTTGACCAAACTTTAGAAGTAGTATAGAAGCTGTTTTATCTTTAGCTAGTAATTTAAAGTAATGTAAACGTGTATGAAATTGCTCATAAAAATAAAATTACATCGTTATAAGAAGTCTTCATTCTCGCCACTAACAAAAACCAAACACCGGTTTACAACACTAAAAAGATCATGAATCATAATTTCCCCGCCCGGAACGTGCAGTCATTTGTCGGGCTAAACGCTTCAAATTTATCCAACCAGACACCAACGACTCACTTATCCCTTTACACCACATGTCGCCCAAACACTATTTGTAGCTTGTCGGAAGTAACTTCCATATTTTGCACCATGATTTTTGTGTGTCTTACTCTTCTTTGGATTTATATGCATGAAAAACTACAGATCTGCTTTACGGGAAACTTACACGTATGATACATCCCAGCCCAGCCAGTGTGTGCTTCAATAGAAGACGGTCCTTTGTTATATGTACCTTACGGTATAGTCTTTCGGGCCTTATGCTGCCACTGCAGCTGTCTCAAAGTAATCCTGCAACATATCTTTAGGAAACAGTTACATCTAAAGCACTTACATCCGGTGCATTACACAGCGTCTGCAGTGGATCGGGGTCCGTGCATTACTCACTTCCTTAATGTCATTGGTGTGAAAAATGGTTTACTGTACGAGGAGAAAATGGCACGCTTTATTTTCTTTTTGTTCTTAAGGTTTTCCGCTTTGTTGTTGTTTGATTTTGCAAATGCAATCATAACGAGGGCTTTAAAAGAGCTCCTCAGTTTTTTAAAGACCATCCTTCCTGTTTTGTTCACAATAATAGTATTTTTTGTAATGTGATAACACGATCAATTTAATGTAGAGAGAGAGAGAGATGATAAGAGTTTATATTCCTCTAGAAATTTTACATCTCATGAATTTGTACGTCGGCATCACCTACGGTGGTGACAATACGGCCCCCGGCCGTCATACTATACATTAAATAAAAATTATTAATTTTTTATCGAAGGATAAAGCTAAAAGTCTCAATACAGGAAGAATATCAGAGAATGCAAAGCTCGCTACGAAAAAAGCTCGTTTATTTTAATCCTGTATTTTATGGTTATTCTTATTCATGATAGCCCTTAGCTTTTGTAATAGATCAAATTATTACGCCCTTGGCTATTGTAATAGATCAAATTATTACGTAAATTCTATATTATAATAAAGTACATGAGTTGAATCATTCGAAAATCAGAAAAGAGCTTAAGAGCTAAAACAGCACATCTGAAGTAAGTAAGATACGTTTTCACTATCTCATCTCACCAGCCAACCATCCAGCTCTTTTTGTCTAATGACTCTTCCCCTGCTGACAATGCCTTAATCTCTCGAGCGCCATTTTACAAGAGCCAAGACTCTATCAAGTGTAAAATAATCCACAATTTTTTTGCAAGTGTACGTTACTAAAAGTTTTCGTTAGAAAGTAATTCCAAATGTGGCACACCACAAATTGTTCGTCCTCACAAATTCGTAGCATTCTCGCCAGGACAAGTTACACCCGAAAAAAATGCCTTACGATACTTTTTTTCCCCAACTATGGATTACTGTCCTTCACCACTTGCCAAGGGATGTGCTGATACAGAGCTGACTATAATTTATTAAAGCGTAAGACTTAAGCCTGTCGCTACAAAATACACACCACCAGCCAGACGATCGGACCATGGCCTCCGAAAGAAGAGTGCGAAAAAAAAGGACAGGATTATGAAAAACTCTCTCTCTCTCTCTCTCTCGGCTAGCACGATGTGTGAGGAATAAAATCGCAAAATATATTAAACAAATGACAGAAAAAGTAGACCAGTTCCACACCCCTATCACAGAGCGCAGCGCCGGACGCCAAATCGCACAGGAAGCCAAATGACAAATGGTGCTCCCGCATCACGGGCTGGCGAAAGCAAAACGAAAAGCTTCAGCTCGTTTCGTTTTTCTTTTCGGTGTTTCTTGGGCAGGAATTTTATGGCTGCTCCGTAACTCACACCATTCCGCTTAAAAGGACGATCGGTTGTTTCCTCGAAATGCTCGAAACTCGATTGTCCCGGTAAAGAATGAGAAGAGAGTCCAACAACAGCGCAAAAAATAGTATCCCAGAGTACAGCAATCTTACACGAAATACCGTACCATGTGGTTGCAAGTCTCCGCGAGAGTTCCAGACTACGACGCTGGACCCGCTTCCTGACAACCCACTGTGCAGCTTTCGGCACATCCGAAGAAGGAAGTAAAGTCTGGGCGACGAGCGGCGCAAAAAAAGGGGAAAAGCGGGAAGGATTTATGACACTTTCATCGTTCCTAGAGCATTGCTGCATTCAGTTCCGTTTCCGTTTGCCCGGAGGCGGCAATTGCTACACTCTGTGTGAGGAAGTTAGCGAATGTATCAGAAGTCCTTTAAAAACGATAACACGGAACAGGCTGGCTGCACAGCGTACATTCCATCTATTTTGCATGGTACGCGCTCGCTCGCAATATTCATATACATTAAAGCAAATGGGAAGAGACGGTAGAACGAGCGAAAAAATTGAAGAACCATTGAAGCTGCCGGTCCTCTGTGCGACGACTTCTGGTAGGAGATGTTTCAAAATGCTGATTGCCTTGCCGATGGGTGCTCGTTCAAGTAGCAGTAGGGCTCTTGATTACAGTTTAATGTACTCCCTTAAGGATCGTCTGCTACGCTGGAATTCAGTTGTATCGCAGACAGAGCTATATCGTATAATACTTAGGAAAGATACGACATTTGCATCATACAAAGTCGATGTCTGGCTGGAGCTTCGTATCAGGAATTTGAGGGCGTCATATGCATTCAGGTCCTATGCTTCCATATGTTACCTAGGAAAGACAAAAAGAAAAGAAAAAAGCTTAAATTATTATACTGTCTACCACAAAGTTTAAATTAACAGTATAAAACATCCTATGAGCCATGTTCCAAAACTCCAAAAACGCAGCACACGTGGTTAAAAGTTCCTAATCTGTACCTTAAGTCTATCCCCCCTCAGACACACACACACACACACACACACACACACACGGGAGCTTTGAAACTAACCGAAAAGGCTTAAGAAACTTCATGAGTGTAAACTTACTCCTGACGTTGTGCATCTTTTCAGCTATAAATCATTGATCAACACCGCTTGATAGAACACAACCAACGAGCGGGCCAACGCAGCACCAAAGGGATGAAACTTTGTACACGAACTTCAGCCGTACATGAACCCAACACATTGTCTATTGCGGTGCTGTAGCTTAACAACCGGCAGCTTCTACCTAAAGCAACAGATTATTACCGACTCGGCTAGGTTGGGTTCGTTCGTGAGCGTATCAATGTATATTTTCCACCCCGTTTTAAAGACAAGCGCAGAGCATTAGTAGACAATCCGCTTTTCCCTACGGTCTTGCACACCGACGAAGATGTATCGGAGGCAGCCCAACACTTCGATACAGGCACATGGCCGAATCCTAGCCAGACGCGTAAGTCAGCCTCGAGAATGAAGTTAATTATTTTGATGCACTTCACAAACATACGGGCGGACGTAGCGTGGCGCCGTTAAGGGGCGGATCTTATCCAAGGTGCCGGCACTTGTCATCATGTCACCGGCGCGTATTATGCGGCCTTAGAGTAGCTCGTTTTAACTGCACGAGGCAAAAAGCAATAAAGATGGCGGCGAGCAAATGGTATGGAAATGGAGAGCGCGTTGGGACTGCTACCTTCCCGCTGGGAGAAGTTCGCCGATGCACCGGTAGTGATAAAGCTCGATGACATGCTGTTACAACAAGGGCAATTATCTTCAATCTACTCGTCAAATTGAAAATTGATGTGGCGTGAAGCTTATCGCGGTCCCGGGCACCGTTCGAGCTCTACAACAAGTGAGCAAACATTTGGCCGGGGTTTGCTGGGAGCGTGAAATGGTAGAATTTGTGAACAACATTCTGGAAAAATAAGGGCGAGAATTATAATCTGAAGTTGCCAAAATTTGATGTGAATATTTTGAATGGTTTATCTCTTTTTGGGCAGTTGATCACGAACTAGTAAATCTGTAAGAGCTGTCTCTGAGATCACCTTCGCTGGCGTCAAATGAATTTACGAATTTAGGTCACCGATAATCAGTCGTCGTTCTGTGGCCCTTCTCTTCTGCACAAGGACCTACTGATGCAAAGTGTGCCGGAATCGCAATCATCGTCGCGAACACAGGAAACTGGTGCCTTAAGGCGAAAATTGAAAATTGATAGCATTTTAGCCGTCTCCCGGCATATTTAGCCCATTAGCTGGTTCGCATCCCAAACGGCAAATGGGAAGAAACCGCGACCGACCGATCTTCTTTCAGCAGAAGACAGAAGTGGTAAGCCGAAGTGCAACTGCACCGTGTGGTAATATGGTGGACGCGCTCTTGCCGAAGGCTCCATTTCAACCGCACCGTTCAGCTTCAGCACAATCGAGTCCATAAGAAGAGCGCATGAAGCTCGTGGTTTTTGAGCAGTGCATAGAGTGTGTAAGCACTGTTTGCATTGGCTATTTATTTGCGGTAAACGCAATTCCTTTTTGTGCCGGACGTGCACATAAAAGCACGCAATTATATATATTTCTGCTGCGAAGCGCTAAAACCAACTAAACCCGTGCCTTCAGCAGACTGGAGCGCCAACACGCGCTGTGACAAAGCATGGGAAAGAAATCCTTTCAGCAGCACTCCTTCCAACCTTAGAGAGAAAAAACAAGAGAGAGAGAGAGAGAAAAAGAGAGAAAGCAAAAGGCTTGCGGGCCTACGTTGCCGTTATGACACGGCGAATGAAGTGTTTGTGCACACATGAAAGAGATTTCACATTCTGTTGTGGTTGTGGCTGCAACGAGAACACCCGTGGGCGAAATGCATCTTTGAAGAAGGACACGATGGGGGTCATGACAGATGCGGCAAAGCGAACGGACAAGCTTAACCACACACAATCCACAGTGATTTTGCTGGATGTGTTGAGGTCTGCAGAGTATTTTTTATTGCTGAAGTTCTTAAGCTCAAAATGTCTCTTTCGTTCGTCACATACGTTAAAGTTACGCCACCCAGTATGTAGATTTTGAAAATAAATTTATAAAATAATAAGTTATCGTGCCGACTCCTTCCAACAGAAAGGTCGTACTGGGATAATGAACATGTAACACCGGACAGCAGAAGGACAGACCTACTTAAAAACGACTCAATTAAATCCTTCCCACCAAGTAACCAGGGTACCTACCATTTCGCAATAAATCACTTTCCCGTCGCAATTAGAATTAATTGCCCACCAAACCGAGGAGGAGTGAATTAATTAAATTGATCCGTTCGATCAGCAAAATTAAACCATAATGCTCCGTTTTTCTATCCCCTTTACCCGTTGCGTGAGTCCCGTTCCACTGACCACAAAACAGAGCGGACCAAAAAAGGAGTCCAAATTATTACACTTTACATTGATCGATTACCGTGAGCCGCCTTGGTAGAGAGAGAGAGAGCGATGACTGCAGCATTCAAAATACTAAAAAAAACCTCATCACGGGGCGGATACGATGAGAATTCGGGAGGAACAAGGTAAGCAAACAACAGTAAATAACAGTGCGTTCCATAAATGGGCACCCAGAGGTTACTGGCTCGAGGGCTTCAAGACGGTTGCAGAAGGAAAGCAACAGCAAAAAAAAAAAACGAAAAGCTACCCACAACCTTCGCAAGGCTCGCGATTCGATTCCCACCGAGCAGATTTTCATGACTACGGTCGTTAATTTACGTATCGCAACACGTGTTGTACTCCATTGATGTTGATTTAATTTTTTGTTGTTGCGTGTTGCGTTCTTTTTTTTGTACCCTTCCATTCGCACCTTGGATCGATTCGGCGAAGACTGTGGGGCGTAATATTAGCTCTCTTTATTTTGCTAAATTTCTCTTCCATTTTGCCATTTTAAGTTGCCCGCGCTACCAGCACGCCACCCTGAAGAGGTTAACCTCTTGAACCCTCTATTTCTCCTTCCACTGGTGCTCGGTTCCGAGGTCTCCTTCCTCTTGGTCTCCTTCGGCTACGTAATCGTTCCACATCGCGAAACACACGGATTTCGGTCGACGAACGGAACCGGGTTGGCGAATGCAATGCCACCGCCGTACAACAAAGCGGTTGGGCGCAAACCCGATTGGGCACAAAAACTAACAAATGTTTCTTTGACGTTGATTTCGAGCCTCAAGGGATGCGTTTCGGGCACTGCCAGAGTGTTAGATGATGCATTTGCGTTGCCTGCAGTATAGTCGCGCGTTAGGTTGGGCACTTTGGTCCCAGGAACACCACCGAAAGGCGTTCGATTCGAACACCTGGAGCGTTGTTGTGGAGCGCTCGAACTGTTTGGAGGTATCCTAAAGGAGCTCCATTACCTACCGAAGTCTGCGTCTGCGGTGCGAATTTCTTCTGACGTGTACGCGTCAGTTTAACCCCTTCAAGTGTTTCTGCTGCGTTGGCCACGTGTTATCCCGTTCGTTTCGATTTTGCACGCTGACCCCTTTTTGAATCAACCGGGCGCGGGCTTTCTTTCGTTCTTTTGCATATGGTGAAAACGAACACAGGAAAAACACAACAACATGTGCACACGCATGTTCCACTTCTTTCGGAAAGAGGAGCAAAAACACAAACACACACACGCATAGGAACATTGGTTCGCATGCCGCAGGGAGAAACTATGTCGATAGGTTTGACACAAAGGTACGTTTTTTATGTGATTTGTTTCTTTTGCTTCTGGCATGCATGTACACTTGGCTTTACTTATTATTCGGCCCGCCAATTTGTATGCACATTGGATACAAAATGGGGAAATAAATATACTGTACAGAGATCAATACACACACGCGTGCACATATTAAAACGCACCGTGACTAAAATTGCCAATAAACGGTACACATTGCATGGTACAGGGGTTGCACATTTTGAGACAAAATGTGTTCGGTGTTTTCTTGGGGCTTTCGCACAGTGACAGTGACATTGAGTGATGTTTGTGTCATTAGTTTGATTTTATGACATTTATGGCAAATAAAGAGAGCAAATTTTAAGGATAATGAGGGAATGGTAAGATGGTTTTAATTTTTTGACAGTAAATGTACCCGAAGGGTATTTTCTTGGAACTTTCGCCAGCGAAAAAAATGCAAATAAAAGGAGCACATTTATTGGTGCTTTCGCATAAGGAAAGCATTCTAAAATACGAGTATGGTATGGCTGTAATTGAAGACTTTAATGTTTTAGGTTGAGCAATTGCTTTATCTAACGATAACGCTGGTTTGAAGTTGGAGGGAGCGTAATTAAAGCATGGCGAGGCAGCGATACGGTCAATGCCCATATTTGTTTATCAAATCAAACATAGACAGATTTCCAAACAGACTGAAAAAAATGCAACCTATCAATTGAATATGAATATTCAGCAAATAGCTCATGTACCACCGCGATGTACAACCACAGGAAGATAGTAACATCCCCTGTCGCTGGGCGACACCCTCGACTGCACAGCATTGCTCCGCTAATCATTATGCAAATATATCTCAAGCATCAATCAAACAGCGCGAAGCGTCCTAATTAAACATTACCAGCGTTGCAAGCGCTAATTAAATGCTGTTTAACTTGATGTCCTTATCGAAGCAGTGTACACACACAAACCGCGTCCACCGTCCTCAGCTAAGCTGAAGTCGGCGTTTCTTTTCGTCCGCTTTACAAATAACTTAAGTGACGATGTCTCGTGCGACAGTCAGCAAAACGCAGAAATAAAAGTCCTAGATTGGAGATAGGCTACACAGAGCTAGGTCCAGAAACCAGAACCAAAACGGAAGATGGCGCTATGGATAGATAGGAACCAGACACTAGACTCGCGACATGAAATTCGCATTTCTGTGTGGTGCGTTTACAGCACACGTAGAGCTGATGTGTTCCATGTGTGGTTTGTCGTAGAGCGGCCACCTTCGCACGGAAGGTTCTGTTTCTCGACTCATCGTCATCGATCGATATTCGTACGTAAGTGGTTCGGCCTGATGATGGATGCAGAATTTGCGGCAAGAGTTCGATCTGTCGTCCAGCGTAGGATGGACGTAATTAAGCTAATGGAAAAACCGCTCCACAGACAGCGGCTCCATCAACCGTGGTACTTTCGAAGCTAGGCAGACAGCTAGGATGGGTACCATATTTACCCATCATAACGGAGCTATTGCACTGTACGGGAGTTTTAGTTGGAGTTTGCTTAGTAGTCTTCGTAGAAAGGAATTTTACGCATATTTTTGAGGATTATTTGCACGATTCTTCTAAAAAGTTTCGTTTGATTCTAAGCTCCCGCTTTCTACTTCTAATCTATGATGGTATCATCCAACTTTGATCTCCATCAGTTTTCGACAAAAACCCGACACAAAAGTAAGCACAAACACTACCCACAGCTCCCTGCCCTTATGTCAATCTCTTCTACCGTCGTGTGCCGTATGTGTCTACTGTGCTGCAGTGATAGAACGGAGTCGTTCAGAATGATTTTCGACCACTGTTTGGCAAACATTATTCCGTACACGAGGATGGCTCAAATATGTGCTTTGGAAGCAAATCGGAGGTCGCCGAATTAATAAAAAGCGAGGCAGCGATACGGGCAATGCCCATATTTGTTTATCAAATCAAACATAGACAGATTTCCAAACAGACTGAAAAAAATGCAACCTATCAATTGAATATGAATATTCAGCAAATAGCTCATGTACCACCGCGATGTACAACCACAGGAAGATAGTAACATCCCCTGTCGCTGGGCGACACCCTCGACTGCACAGCATTGCTCCGCTAATCATTATGCAAATATATCTCAAGCATCAATCAAACAGCGCGAAGCGTCCTAATTAAACATTACCAGCGTTGCAAGCGCTAATTAAATGCTGTTTAACTTGATGTCCTTATCGAAGCAGTGTACACACACAAACCGCGTCCACCGTCCTCAGCTAAGCTGAAGTCGGCGTTTCTTTTCGTCCGCTTTACAAATAACTTAAGTGACGATGTCTCGTGCGACAGTCAGCAAAACGTAGAAATAAAAATCCTAGAGAGCGAATCCGGAGGGGGGCAAGATCCAGAAACCAGAACCAAAACGGAAGATGGCGCTATGGATAGATAGGAACCAGACACTAGACTCGCGACATGAAATTCGCATTTCTGTGTGGTGCGCTTACAGCACACGTAGAGCTGATGTGTTCCATGTGTGGTTTGTCGTAGAGCGGCCACCTTCGTACGGAAGGTTCTGTTTCTCGACTCATCGTCATCGATCGATATTCGTACGTAAGTGGTTCGGCCTGATGATGGATGCAGAATTTGCGGCAAGAGTTCGATCTGTCGTCCAGCGTAGGATGGACGTAATTAAGCTAATGGAAAAACCGCTCCACAGACAGCGGCTCCATCAACCGTGGTACTTCGAAGCTAGGCAGACAGCTAGGATGGGTACCATATTTACCCATCATAACGGAGCTATTGCACTGTACGAGAGTTTTAGTTGGAGTTTGCTTAGTAGTCTTCGTAGAAAGGAATTTTACGCATATTTTTGAGGATTATTTGCACGATTCTTCTAAAAAGTTTCGTTTGATTCTAGGCTCTCGCTTTCTACTTCTAATCTACGATAGAATCATCCAACTTTGATCTCCATCAGTTTTCGACAAAAACCCGACACAAAAGTAAGCACAAACACTACCCACAGCTCCCTGCCCTTATGTCAACCCCTTCTACCGTCGTGTGCCGTGTTGTGTGTCTGCTGTGCTGCAGTGATAGAACGGAGCCGTTCAGAATGATTTTCGACCACTGTTTGGCAAACATTATTCCGTACACGAGGATGGCTCAAATATGTGCTTTGGAAGCAAATAGGACGGATATCGAACTGCAATATCCATAACCACTCATCGTGATTTCTGCTCCAATCCGTCTTGAATTACTCTTTTCGCTTGTTCGCAATGTTTGCCCGCGCGCTGTCTCTCGTGCCCCACAATACTTTTCCCCGTTTTACGTTGGGGGTTATGTTTATTTATTTTCCCTTTTTTGATGTGATGCCCACTCGTAGCCCTCGAGACTTAGAGGGCAGTTCGGTTGTCGCGTGCTTTTTTTCTGCGATGCAGTTTCTGTGCAAATCATACACAGCTATAGCAGAACGATGGTACGAGCGTGTGGATGGCGCACATGAGACATGAATGCGTAAATGGTATGCAAATCGGGCTGATGCGTCGTTACGTTGGGGCTATGGTATTGGAATGAGTCAGAGCAACGTAAAATAAAATAATAGCTCCCGATGTTAGTCACTAAGCAAAACTATTTATCGATAATAAAAAAGGACAAATTCTTGACAACACTTAGTTAAAACAGGGAAAATTGAAAACCCCTTTTTTCTGTAAATAATTTATACTTTATCCGATTAAAAGCACTTTATTTTCTTAGTTAAATCTGCGTAAAAAACCAATTCAAAGTATTGCTGACTCTGTTGTCCATATCGATAATATATACGATACGCAGAATTGTCCTTTACTTGCTTTCAGCTCGAATAGTGTTATTAAATTTATATTCCACAAGCGTTCGAATCAAAGTTTGTCGACAGATACAAATAAAGGATGCGAAAACATATTTATTTGTTTCGAATTGGAAACGGAAACGCACACCCACCCGGCATATACACACATCATCAAGCGTACTATATCACCACATAGCAAAAATGAAAATTAAAGCTTCCCCACGTAGTGGAAACGCACGAGCGAGAAAAAAAACAAACAAGGATAACACACAGGGATGCGAATCATTTGGTGTTTTTCGTTTTTTTTTCCCAATTGCTTTTTACACCGAAAGGTAGAAAACCAATTGAACTGCGTACCACGAGCGTGCGAGCGTTCCACAAACCTGAAGAGTAAAACAAACGCAGAACGCGTGGCACACCAGATGGATGAAATGGAAAATTTGGCCAAATGGATGTACGCGTATGTAAATTCCATTTCGATTTCTTCCCTGGTTTTTGTGTCGTCCGTGCGCTCAAAACTTTTTCTTCCATTTTGTGCCCACACACACATACAACAGCAGCACACATGGGGATAAAAGTCGACAGTATTTCTCTTTATTTGGGCAATGTTTTTGCTTCCTTCGCATGAGAGCCAACGCGTCGCTTTTCCCATGCCGCCGGTGATCCTTCGCGTTCACTGCGTGCGCGCGTGTGTTTGGGTGGGGTTTAAGGCAAATTAAACATTAATGAGTTTTGGGAGGGGAAAAAAACCCTTGTTTGGGATGAGCGGGTGGGTAAAATCACACAAAGTTAAGTAAACACGCGTGCCATAGGATATTGCACGACGCGATAAATAAGTCAGGCAAATAAGATCGGATGTTTTTATGGGGAAGTTTGTTGCCTGCCGGTGGCACACATGGTGATGTGATAGTTGAAATTTATTTAATTAAATATCACAATTCCAATCACCCTCAGTAAACCACTTGTACATCGATTACATAAATAAAATGAAACAAATGGGTTTTTGGTTGTTGCTGACAAGACAAGTATTGTTTTACAACAAATACTGCAATGCATCAGTAAAACACTGCAGTGTAACAGTTTACAGGCGGGAAAATAATTCAAAAATGCTTCAAATTAATTAAATCGAACAGGAGAAAAGTTTTTTT
>KZ061628.1:140429-156951 GCA_002091835.1 Anopheles maculatus | reverse complement strand
TTTCCCACAGCGGCTGGTTGATTGTAACAGGCTAAGAAAGCAAAGCTAATGAGCCTAAAGTTATTGTTAAGATCGGAAAACTCCAAAAGAAAAAACGAAAAACCAAGACGCCCTTCCAACTTCCAGCACCGGTACCGACCGACATCGATTGTATTATCATTCTTTGCGCTGCTAACCAACCGAACCGAACCGGTGCTTATGAATTTCGCCAAAACTGGTAATTTGCATCTGTACAAGAACAGAAATAATTTTCTCAAAACTGGCCAAACTTTAATGATAAAACTTTGCGCTGTTCGACCCTCCCGAACCTGGGCAGATAATAGATAGCGAAGAGAGAGTTTTTCGCGATAACGCCGAAATCGACTTGGGTTGCAACCCATTTTTTCGTGCCCCATCGTGTGCAAAACGTGGCTAACGCCCGGTTCTGTAATTTAATTACTTTCATTATGATAACAAGAAAATGGTGAGAAATTTAATCACTCGCTCTTCGTTTGAATGATTCCGTTGTAACGCGGGTCGATTTGATGGTGGTGACGAGTGGGAAAGTGATTTTATCTCGGGAAGAGATATTGCACTTGCTTTAGCTTATTTTAAAAAATTTGCACAACACATCAAAATGTTACAAAACTTTAAAATAAAACATTAAATATCACAAACAAGATGTGAACTTTTTTTTCAATTATTTTTGCGTGTGTACACAAATACACTGTGGTTTCCAGCGCAGCGCATTTACTTGCTGTCAACCCAATAGCTGTAGCGCCGGCTTTCGTTCACTGCCAGTTGTGCGGGCAATTAAAAGTTTCATTACTTCGCTACTTTTAATCATTTCCAAGCAAATAATAATCCACCCAGCCCCAATCCTGGCGGGCGCAGTTTGTGCCACCGGGTGGGCAGTAAAAGCGTGACTTCGATTAAAATGTTTTCTCCACCGCAAAGCAAAACTTAGATTACGCTTTCAAAATCCAAAACTACCCACACCGAGTGCGGCGCACATAATTTCGAACATAACCCTCCAACGAGCAGTTGTTGGGTGTTCGGATTACAAACCGCAACCAGAATGGTGGGCTAAAACGGTACGGGAAGGAAGAGGACAAAGACACAGTGAAGTGGCACAGAAATGTAAACTAATAGTCGAACATGATTCCTTCGCAACGAACGACAAAATTGGATTTAAATTTCCACGCAAATGCACGCATCGGTTGGGCGGGTAAATGTATATGATTTGAAGTAGACGTTGCCGAGGGACACTTGCTTTATTAACAAAAAAAAAACCCACCTTTAACAGTCCTTTACAGTCTACCACCGTATCTTATTCTTTCTCGTCGCGCTATACAGCACCATTCAATTAAGCGCGACATTTCGCACCAAAATTGCCGTCTGTCATCCGCTCATTAGTGCATTATGTGCACCACGATTGCAAAAAGAAGCTAGAATAGCTTCACGCTAGCATATTATGCAAACAGAAAAAGCGATACGGTGTATGTGTGTGTGTGTGCACACAGACAGCAGCGCGCTTAATTGTTCCCTTAAGGGCCATCTAGCGCAACCATCTAGCTATGTGTTGCTACTTTATGACGACGGGAATGTGCAAGAGTTCTAATTAAGAGACTCTCGGCGAAACATTCCGCATCTATCGTTTCTGCTGGTACAAATTATATCGTTAGTAGAAGCGGCAGCATTTTTTTTTGCCTCAGTGGAACTCACCATTCGTGGCGAAATTACATTGCATCGAGGATGGTCGGATGATGTTCACCTCGAAGTAAATCATAAATTCCTTGCCACGCGGTATGATGATCATATCGTGATGTTAGGATCTCAATTTACCCGCATGCTCTTAATAAATTTGTAACGTGCGCAATGAATTCTAGCATTGATTCAATTGGTATTAAACAGAACAAACAGTCTAACACAGCAATTCTAGGCTATCGCAAGGAGAACGAGCCCACAGCCTCAATTTTATTGATGTTCACACATGACAGCAAAATTTGTAAAACAACACCCATTTTCACATCCCCAAAACACTATTAAACTCTTTCAATATTCGGGTTTATTCAATCCTATACATTATACATATCTGATTAAATATTATCCCTACTCTCCTACCCCGAAGACATTACCCTTGTCGGGATTTAATCGACGGGTGTTTGCCCGATCACTAGGGCTCTCTTCGTTGTTGTATTTTTCCTTTCCACCCCTAATGGGTCAGTAAGTTGCCCTCTCCCCAATACGCATGTTTGCCACGATACTGTTTTCCTCTCCCACTACCGCCTTTCAACATATCTTCCAGCTCAACGTCCAGAGGTCGCTTCCTCTGTCACTGCCGCTTCTTCAGACGACGACAGTCCATTTCTATTCTCGACCGCCGCTCCTGATGATGGTCGAGGGTTTGCCACGATACTGTTTTCCTCTCCCACTACCGCCTTTCAACATATCTTCCAGCTCAACGTCCAGAGGTCGCTTCCTCTGTCACTGCCGCTTCTTCAGACGACGACAGTCCATTTCTATTCTCGACCGCCGCTCCTGATGATGGTCGAGGTAGAGAGGGAGGACTCTGCTGGTTTGCCCCGGTCGGCGCCCGCGTGTTTCTTAGCCGGCGCCGTTCCCGCTCACGGTTGCGTCGGTTAAGTTGGCGCATCTGCAGCTCCGCTGGTGTAGGAGGCAACCTCCTTCTTCGTTGTCTGCCGGGTGGAGCTGGTGGCAGTGTTCCTGCCCGGACTCGTGCCCGATATAGCTGTTGCATGTAGTTTCTCCGCTCTCTACGCATCCTAAGCGTTGCCGGCGAAGGTGGTGCGCCCCGGCCACGCCTGGGAATAGGTGGCGCAATAGGATGCGTAGGAGTGTCCTCGTTCAATTGTAGCTGTTGTTGATGGGCTACACTGCTTTCTCCGTTAGCTCTTCGTGGAACTGTCCGCTCTCTACGCATCCTAAGCGTTGCCGGCGAAGGTGGTGCGCCCCGGCCACGCCTGGGAATAGGTGGCGCAATAGGATGCGTAGGAGTGTCCTCGTTCAATTGTAGCTGTTGTTGATGGGCTACACTGCTTTCTCCGTTAGCTCTTCGTGGAACTGTCCGCTCTCTACGCATCCTAAGCGTTGCCGGCGAAGGTGGTGCGCCCCGGCCACGCCTGGGAATAGGTGGCGCAATAGGATGCGTAGGAGTGTCCTCGTTCAATTGTAGCTGTTGTTGATGGGCTACACTGCTTTCTCCGTTAGCTCTTCGTGGAACTGTCCGCTCTCTACGCATCCTAAGCGTTGCCGGCGAAGGTGGTGCGCCCCGGCCACGCCTGGGAATAGGTGGCGCAATAGGATGCGTAGGAGTGTCCTCGTTCAATTGTAGCTGTTGTTGATGGGCTACACTGCTTTCTCCGTTAGCTCTTCGTGGAACTGTCCGCTCTCTACGCATCCTAAGCGTTGCCGGCGAAGGTGGTGCGCCCCGGCCACGCCTGGGAATAGGTGGCGCAATAGGATGCGTAGGAGTGTCCTCGTTCAATTGTAGCTGTTGTTGATGGGCTACACTGCTTTCTCCGTTAGCTCTTCGTGGAACTGTCCGCTCTCTACGCATCCTAAGCGTTGCCGGCGAAGGTGGTGCGCCCCGGCCACGCCTGGGAATAGGTGGCGCAATAGGATGCGTAGGAGTGTCCTCGTTCAATTGTAGCTGTTGTTGATGGGCTACACTGCTTTCTCCGTTAGCTCTTCGTGGAACTGTCCGCTCTCTACGCATCCTAAGCGTTGCCGGCGAAGGTGGTGCGCCCCGGCCACGCCTGGGAATAGGTGGCGCAATAGGATGCGTAGGAGTGTCCTCGTTCAATTGTAGCTGTTGTTGATGGGCTACACTGCTTTCTCCGTTAGCTCTTCGTGGAACTGTCCGCTCTCTACGCATCCTAAGCGTTGCCGGCGAAGGTGGTGCGCCCCGGCCACGCCTGGGAATAGGTGGCGCAATAGGATGCGTAGGAGTGTCCTCGTTCAATTGTAGCTGTTGTTGATGGGCTACACTGCTTTCTCCGTTAGCTCTTCGTGGAACTGTCCGCTCTCTACGCATCCTAAGCGTTGCCGGCGAAGGTGGTGCGCCCCGGCCACGCCTGGGAATAGGTGGCGCAATAGGATGCGTAGGAGTGTCCTCGTTCAATTGTAGCTGTTGTTGATGGGCTACACTGCTTTCTCCGTTAGCTCTTCGTGGAACTGTCCGCTCTCTACGCATCCTAAGCGTTGCCGGCGAAGGTGGTGCGCCCCGGCCACGCCTGGGAATAGGTGGCGCAATAGGATGCGTAGGAGTGTCCTCGTTCAATTGTAGCTGTTGTTGATGGGCTACACTGCTTTCTCCGTTAGCTCTTCGTGGAACTGTCCGCTCTCTACGCATCCTAAGCGTTGCCGGCGAAGGTGGTGCGCCCCGGCCACGCCTGGGAATAGGTGGCGCAATAGGATGCGTAGGAGTGTCCTCGTTCAATTGTAGCTGTTGTTGATGGGCTACACTGCTTTCTCCGTTAGCTCTTCGTGGAACTGTCCGCTCTCTACGCATCCTAAGCGTTGCCGGCGAAGGTGGTGCGCCCCGGCCACGCCTGGGAATAGGTGGCGCAATAGGATGCGTAGGAGTGTCCTCGTTCAATTGTAGCTGTTGTTGATGGGCTACACTGCTTTCTCCGTTAGCTCTTCGTGGAACTGTCCGCTCTCTACGCATCCTAAGCGTTGCCGGCGAAGGTGGTGCGCCCCGGCCACGCCTGGGAATAGGTGGCGCAATAGGATGCGTAGGAGTGTCCTCGTTCAATTGTAGCTGTTGTTGATGGGCTACACTGCTTTCTCCGTTAGCTCTTCGTGGAACTGTCCGCTCTCTACGCATCCTAAGCGTTGCCGGCGAAGGTGGTGCGCCCCGGCCACGCCTGGGAATAGGTGGCGCAATAGGATGCGTAGGAGTGTCCTCGTTCAATTGTAGCTGTTGTTGATGGGCTACACTGCTTTCTCCGTTAGCTCTTCGTGGAACTGTCCGCTCTCTACGCATCCTAAGCGTTGCCGGCGAAGGTGGTGCGCCCCGGCCACGCCTGGGAATAGGTGGCGCAATAGGATGCGTAGGAGTGTCCTCGTTCAATTGTAGCTGTTGTTGATGGGCTACACTGCTTTCTCCGTTAGCTCTTCGTGGAACTGTCCGCTCTCTACGCATCCTAAGCGTTGCCGGCGAAGGTGGTGCGCCCCGGCCACGCCTGGGAATAGGTGGCGCAATAGGATGCGTAGGAGTGTCCTCGTTCAATTGTAGCTGTTGTTGATGGGCTACACTGCTTTCTCCGTTAGCTCTTCGTGGAACTGTCCGCTCTCTACGCATCCTAAGCGTTGCCGGCGAAGGTGGTGCGCCCCGGCCACGCCTGGGAATAGGTGGCGCAATAGGATGCGTAGGAGTGTCCTCGTTCAATTGTAGCTGTTGTTGATGGGCTACACTGCTTTCTCCGTTAGCTCTTCGTGGAACTGTCCGCTCTCTACGCATCCTAAGCGTTGCCGGCGAAGGTGGTGCGCCCCGGCCACGCCTGGGAATAGGTGGCGCAATAGGATGCGTAGGAGTGTCCTCGTTCAATTGTAGCTGTTGTTGATGGGCTACACTGCTTTCTCCGTTAGCTCTTCGTGGAACTGTCCGCTCTCTACGCATCCTAAGCGTTGCCGGCGAAGGTGGTGCGCCCCGGCCACGCCTGGGAATAGGTGGCGCAATAGGATGCGTAGGAGTGTCCTCGTTCAATTGTAGCTGTTGTTGATGGGCTACACTGCTTTCTCCGTTAGCTCTTCGTGGAACTGTCCGCTCTCTACGCATCCTAAGCGTTGCCGGCGAAGGTGGTGCGCCCCGGCCACGCCTGGGAATAGGTGGCGCAATAGGATGCGTAGGAGTGTCCTCGTTCAATTGTAGCTGTTGTTGATGGGCTACACTGCTTTCTCCGTTAGCTCTTCGTGGAACTGTCCGCTCTCTACGCATCCTAAGCGTTGCCGGCGAAGGTGGTGCGCCCCGGCCACGCCTGGGAATAGGTGGCGCAATAGGATGCGTAGGAGTGTCCTCGTTCAATTGTAGCTGTTGTTGATGGGCTACACTGCTTTCTCCGTTAGCTCTTCGTGGAACTGTCCGCTCTCTACGCATCCTAAGCGTTGCCGGCGAAGGTGGTGCGCCCCGGCCACGCCTGGGAATAGGTGGCGCAATAGGATGCGTAGGAGTGTCCTCGTTCAATTGTAGCTGTTGTTGATGGGCTACACTGCTTTCTCCGTTAGCTCTTCGTGGAACTGTCCGCTCTCTACGCATCCTAAGCGTTGCCGGCGAAGGTGGTGCGCCCCGGCCACGCCTGGGAATAGGTGGCGCAATAGGATGCGTAGGAGTGTCCTCGTTCAATTGTAGCTGTTGTTGATGGGCTACACTGCTTTCTCCGTTAGCTCTTCGTGGAACTGTCCGCTCTCTACGCATCCTAAGCGTTGCCGGCGAAGGTGGTGCGCCCCGGCCACGCCTGGGAATAGGTGGCGCAATAGGATGCGTAGGAGTGTCCTCGTTCAATTGTAGCTGTTGTTGATGGGCTACACTGCTTTCTCCGTTAGCTCTTCGTGGAACTGTCCGCTCTCTACGCATCCTAAGCGTTGCCGGCGAAGGTGGTGCGCCCCGGCCACGCCTGGGAATAGGTGGCGCAATAGGATGCGTAGGAGTGTCCTCGTTCAATTGTAGCTGTTGTTGATGGGCTACACTGCTTTCTCCGTTAGCTCTTCGTGGAACTGTCCGCTCTCTACGCATCCTAAGCGTTGCCGGCGAAGGTGGTGCGCCCCGGCCACGCCTGGGAATAGGTGGCGCAATAGGATGCGTAGGAGTGTCCTCGTTCAATTGTAGCTGTTGTTGATGGGCTACACTGCTTTCTCCGTTAGCTCTTCGTGGAACTGTCCGCTCTCTACGCATCCTAAGCGTTGCCGGCGAAGGTGGTGCGCCCCGGCCACGCCTGGGAATAGGTGGCGCAATAGGATGCGTAGGAGTGTCCTCGTTCAATTGTAGCTGTTGTTGATGGGCTACACTGCTTTCTCCGTTAGCTCTTCGTGGAACTGTCCGCTCTCTACGCATCCTAAGCGTTGCCGGCGAAGGTGGTGCGCCCCGGCCACGCCTGGGAATAGGTGGCGCAATAGGATGCGTAGGAGTGTCCTCGTTCAATTGTAGCTGTTGTTGATGGGCTACACTGCTTTCTCCGTTAGCTCTTCGTGGAACTGTCCGCTCTCTACGCATCCTAAGCGTTGCCGGCGAAGGTGGTGCGCCCCGGCCACGCCTGGGAATAGGTGGCGCAATAGGATGCGTAGGAGTGTCCTCGTTCAATTGTAGCTGTTGTTGATGGGCTACACTGCTTTCTCCGTTAGCTCTTCGTGGAACTGTCCGCTCTCTACGCATCCTAAGCGTTGCCGGCGAAGGTGGTGCGCCCCGGCCACGCCTGGGAATAGGTGGCGCAATAGGATGCGTAGGAGTGTCCTCGTTCAATTGTAGCTGTTGTTGATGGGCTACACTGCTTTCTCCGTTAGCTCTTCGTGGAACTGTCCGCTCTCTACGCATCCTAAGCGTTGCCGGCGAAGGTGGTGCGCCCCGGCCACGCCTGGGAATAGGTGGCGCAATAGGATGCGTAGGAGTGTCCTCGTTCAATTGTAGCTGTTGTTGATGGGCTACACTGCTTTCTCCGTTAGCTCTTCGTGGAACTGTCCGCTCTCTACGCATCCTAAGCGTTGCCGGCGAAGGTGGTGCGCCCCGGCCACGCCTGGGAATAGGTGGCGCAATAGGATGCGTAGGAGTGTCCTCGTTCAATTGTAGCTGTTGTTGATGGGCTACACTGCTTTCTCCGTTAGCTCTTCGTGGAACTGTCCGCTCTCTACGCATCCTAAGCGTTGCCGGCGAAGGTGGTGCGCCCCGGCCACGCCTGGGAATAGGTGGCGCAATAGGATGCGTAGGAGTGTCCTCGTTCAATTGTAGCTGTTGTTGATGGGCTACACTGCTTTCTCCGTTAGCTCTTCGTGGAACTGTCCGCTCTCTACGCATCCTAAGCGTTGCCGGCGAAGGTGGTGCGCCCCGGCCACGCCTGGGAATAGGTGGCGCAATAGGATGCGTAGGAGTGTCCTCGTTCAATTGTAGCTGTTGTTGATGGGCTACACTGCTTTCTCCGTTAGCTCTTCGTGGAACTGTCCGCTCTCTACGCATCCTAAGCGTTGCCGGCGAAGGTGGTGCGCCCCGGCCACGCCTGGGAATAGGTGGCGCAATAGGATGCGTAGGAGTGTCCTCGTTCAATTGTAGCTGTTGTTGATGGGCTACACTGCTTTCTCCGTTAGCTCTTCGTGGAACTGTCCGCTCTCTACGCATCCTAAGCGTTGCCGGCGAAGGTGGTGCGCCCCGGCCACGCCTGGGAATAGGTGGCGCAATAGGATGCGTAGGAGTGTCCTCGTTCAATTGTAGCTGTTGTTGATGGGCTACACTGCTTTCTCCGTTAACGTACCTTTTCTTTATTTTCTGATGTTGCTGCTTTATTGCCTTAAACTAAATTGATTGAAATTAGTTGTGATGAGATCAATCAATCTTTCCACCGAGTGATTTACAAAAAAATAAATAAATAACGTACCTTTTCTTTATTTTCTGATGTTGCTGCTTTATTGCCTTAAACTAAATTGATTGAAATTAGTTGTGATGAGATCAATCAATCTTTCCACCGAGTGATTTACAAAAAAATAAATAAAAAAAATCAAAATTATATTCTTCTAAAAAATTTGCAAAAATTATTTTTCCAAGAATTTTATCCCATTTTATGCCTGTTGTTCGGAAATTTTCAAACATCAGGTACTGAATCTAATTCCACCCGTATTTTAATCCGTTCGATGTACTATTTCAACCATAAATCTTGAATTGATTTCATCGATTGAACTAAGACCGAAATAGAAAATCCAATGTTCTCAACCACCCGCAAAGCAGGATTGTCGGTAAGCCCAAACAGATGCAGGCGCAACACGGCTGGACAAGTTTAGCAGCTGCAGGTAGAAACGGTATTGAAGGGAACGCTAAAACTAATGACCAAACGGTAGTTCTACAGCAGCGAGGAAACCCGTACCGAGAAGCACCGTACACCAGCACCGGGCAAGATTAAGTTTCCTGGAGGCTTTGAATTTTAATTTACTATCGTCCATTAGTAAATCGGTTGTGTCTGGGCAGAATGAACCAGGGGAGTACGCATCTTACACATTACGTACGCCGCATTGTATCGGGCAGCATTCTAAATTGGGAATGGCGCGACTAGGGCGGCCTACCAACCCCGGCCGAAGACTCCAAAAGAAGCATTGGCTGCTTCACTGGGCGTGTTGCGTTGAAACGAGCTTCCAATCAAGTACTACTGACCCACAGGCGTTCCGGAGGCGATCAGTGAGGCGATCCCGACCAACCAAGCTGACGGTGGTGATAGTCGGGCAAGGTGTATACCCGATTGTTTATATTCATTACAACGCCCAGATTAATGATGACCGTAAATTTCCGCCTTCCGGATCTCGAGCTCGCTCGGGGTGTTCGGCAGGTTCAGAAGGAACCGGATCAGTGAGGTGATCCAGACCAACCAAGCTGACGGTGGTGATAGTCGGGCAAGGTGTATACCCGATTGTTTATATTCATTACAACGCCCAGATTAATGATGACCGTAAATTTCCGCCTTCCGGATCTCGAGCTCGCTCGGGGTGTTCGGCAGGTTCAGAAGGAACCGGTTCTATTTTATCCTATCCGTTGGCTACCTTTCTTCACCCGGCCCAAAACGGAATCGAGTTGTTGTTTAATCTATTTCTGATATACTATATTGATCTCATCTTCCATCAAGCAGGGCCGGCCAGCCAACCGAACGGCACAGCAACCGAAATGCCGCCCAGCTAGCGAACGATCGATCGTATATGGCACCAACCTTATGCGCCAACGGGTACACCACCGTTAACAAACTGGTGGCCTGTTTTACTGCTTAACCTCGCTTGCACACCAGTCGATAAATCGCTCGACCGTCAGGTGAAAATTACCGACGAAGAAATTTAATAACTTTCCATTCGGTATTAATCGCAACCATTGAACAGGTTTCCGACAGACTTGATTTGTTGCCTCGTTTCGAGAAGGGTTTATTACAAACGGAGTGTTGGTTGCGGGTTTGAAGTGATTAAGTAAACAGTTCTGTTTAATGTCCTTGAATTATAAACATGAGTAGTGCTGGTAAGTAACTTCACTCTACACAACTAAAAATCGTTAGAAAAGCAAATCAAATTGACAAACATTAAATAACATCTCTTATCAGTCTTCCACCCGCCATGCAACTACTTAAACTTTCATGTGTTGTGAGGTGAAGGCAAAAAGAGAGAGAGGGCGAAGGAGAAGTTTTTAAAACAACTCCATTTTTCTACCACAGTTTCTCGAGTGGCAATCAGCAAACGAAAGGCGCCAACCAAGCACTCAAAAGTGTACTTCCCTAACGCCTCCCCAGTCGACCTGACCAACGGTGCGATTCTACGTTCTTCGGAATTGGAACGGTGGTGTGCTCGCACAGTTTCGGAATGCCCAGCCAGCAAGTCAACCAGCCAGGGGTTTACGGTTCCAGACTCCCGAGAATTCCACGTTTTCACCAGCGAGCGAGCCTCGAGCGCAGAGTTCATGTGCCCGATGCACCCCAAAACAACACCGATTCTTTCGTTTGCTATACTTCGCTTTGCTTTGGCCAAGGAGAGTGTCGACAGTTCTGACCCAAAAGTGCATACTGTCGTGCGGGCGACGGTATGTACCACTGCAAACGCAAATAACAAATGTGCAAATAAACTGGTCGGTGTATTCTTGCTTTTCCAGACTAGTTCCAGCCCGGGTAGGTGCATCTTGCCCGATGGCGTTCTCTAGGCGACATGGGATGGATGGGAGTTAAGGGAACAAGAATCGCTTACCTTAACAGAATTCAATCGCTGCCCTGTAGCAGTTAATGTGGTTAGCTTCAAGAAGAGATACCGTTGGGTGTCCGTTGTTGAATGGACAACTTTATTTTTGTCTGCGGTGGAGTTCTAAGACAACATCGAAAAGAACCCAGTAATCGCTTGTCCTTTGTACCTCAGCCAGACACTGTAATAATGTGTTAATATGTACTGCGAAATAAACCCTTCATCGTACTTCATTTAACCGGGTTACAGAACTTTCAAGCGCAATTCTCGCGCAACATCAACATTCATAAATTAATAGCAGCAGTTCAAATACATGTTCGAGCAATAAATCTTTCGCACGCAACACACACACCCGGTGTGTGTTATGAAATGGTCTACATTTTGAAAAATATATATATTACACTTTCTTTGGCGCTCGCCGACTGCAGCTCATTGTTTGTTGTGACACATGGGGACCGGCTAGCAGGAACCGTTCAACGCAACTGCGCCATTATGTTTTCGCAAAGGGAAGCATTTTAATTTTTGCCGACAGGTTTGCCGACCAACATTCGGGCCGTGGCAACTAATTTAACCCGTTCGGTCCTGGGTGTCCGAACGCGGGAAGCAAGGTAAATAGTGTTTTGGGGAGCGTCGGGTGACAGCCTTCAAAAGCAACTGTCCAATGTAGGAAGACATTGCTCCCCAGGGTGTGCTGTATACGTGCGATGCGAAGCAAATCGTTGGCGAATGTGGGAAGAAAGTGTCTTTGAGATGTAGCACAGTTGAAGGACGCCTGGGGGTTGCTTTATCTGCCACGCGAGGATAACTCATTTACCGTGGCAGTTGCTTAAAATATCACAAAGCATTCAATACGATTGAAGAAAAGAATTTTTCTTTATTTATGACAGTGGACAGTGTTCGGAATCTGCGCCATTGAAAGCGATTTTAACAGATGGTGTGATACTCTTTTGGAGTTGACAATTGCGTGTACCAGAGATTCTGTCTTTTGCTATAATATCCGAATGATACTTGATACCAGTCTCTTATGGCCGGTCCCTTAGGACTAACCTTCACAGTGCTATTTTCAAAGTTGCATGCTTTTTTGTATAATTAATTGCATTCGGAAGCTTCGGAAGCCTCGAAAGAATTATCAGTCACTTTCAAAACTGTCCATCACAAGCATTAGTAGAACTTTTTCCCCACCGGTGACAAGTGACTGTTAAACTTTACTGTTCCTTATCCGGTTGCATATTTCAGCGTTTCCTTAAGTTCCTAGAAAGATTCGTCAACTGCAGTTCATAATAAGAATCGGTAGAAACTTTCGCTGAACTTTGATTGGCCGCAAACTGCTTCGGTGTGCAGTTTGGAAGCTAGTTTGCTTGCACGAACGACTGTAGGACGATACATTTTTTATGTTCTTATTTCTCATTTATTTTTTAGAGCGCTATCAGTGCTTCACCATAATGCTGCTGCTGCTGCTACTGATTTGTGTTTAGCGAATCGGAGAAAAACGGTTATAAGGGGGAAAAAAACGGTAAACCACGATCGACGAATTTTGCATGCTTCCTGGCACGGCCGCAGCGAACCGTCTGACCGGAAGTTGCGTCAGAAGTTTGCGACGCGTGATGGACAGCCAGCCAACAAAACCCAACCCGGTTGACATCCGTCCGTTGTGCAAAATGCGCAGCGAATGGAATATGGCCGCACTGCACCAACACTGCCGCGACCGCGATCGTTCCGTCTCCAAAACACGGGTGAGCAGGCAGTTGCTTTAGGGCAGGAAGTCATGTTTTGCCTGGTTGGTTTCTTCCCATTTTCTTTCCACCCAGTACAGTCTAGGTCTATATTTCGCAACGAATATTGCGCTCCTACGCTGTCACGTCCGGGGCGATAGCAGACAACGGACTGATTAAAAATAAATCTCGCCACAAAGTAAAAATCGAAGATGGGGTTTTGTGAAATGTTTATGAAATATGTCGCCAGGATGTTGGGGAGTTTTTTGTCGATTTTTTGCTATTTTCAATGTCACCTGCCCGCATTGATCAACAGGTCGATTTGTCAAACGGCATACCGGAAACGTTATTATGGCTACAACATGCCAATTCTGGGGGGAAGGTATGAATCGTGCTGTAGCTTTATAATGGTGGAAGTGCATTTAAGCTGAGTGTCAAGTTTAAGATTTATTTTATGCCACAAGGTGCACGATCGATACGGAGTGTAATCAATCAAAGTGACACTGCTAAAAATATACTTCTTAAGCTTTTAAAGAGAGCATCGCACGTTATTATCTATGTTCTTCAAAGAATTCTTCGCGAACATTCCAATTGCAGAATATCTTCCTTCTACAAACTGAAACCTCGATGAAGGAAGAAGAAAAATCCCCATGATATTAATTTGATTAATTACTTAAGCAGCGCAGAAAGACATAAGATGATCCTACCTGACTAATTCTTCGCCTCCATTCCATGTCGTTCCGTGTACGCCTTTATACGGCAGCAGTTTATTTGCATTGGAAATGACTCTAGCTAGCGATTGGTGCTAGCTCTACACTGTATCTATTTACCCGGCACAGGGAAGGTCCTTTTACCCCCAACCCGCAATCATTTCCATTCGATCAGCCACGCGTTAGTGCTGATTGCCACAGCGCCCAGAACTCGTCGACCTTGCCAGCAGCTTCAGCAACCTGAGAGTGATTCGCCTGAAAAGTGCTTCCACCCTGAACACATCTCGTATCCCTCCGTCCAAACGAAGCAAGATGAAGCCTGTGAGGCCCATTAATTTCAATTAGTTCGCCGAAACACTCGTCGCAGCACTTCGCAGGATACCAGCATAGTATCGTGTGGGAGTAGTCTTGACAGACACGCACCGTGCGCGGTTGTGATAATGAAGACGGGGCCCACAATACTCGCTACAGCTCCGAGCTAGTGGCAGAGAGATAATCGTTGGAGCAGGTTGTCAACGGTATGTGGAAGTGCCACCTGGAATATACACAGCGGAAGGATTAGTGTGGGCGCCTTTTATCCCACGGATAGGACACGACCGCATTGGTGACACTGCCGATATGTTCTGTGGGATGGATGGCAATAGAAGCCTTTCGATAAACGCCATCCATTACTCGGCACTTGCCTTCTTGCGAGGCTACGGATACGTGAAAGCATCGTGCATTAACGTCAAGCCTTGAAGTTGGTCGAATTCATCGTGCTTAGAAATTAAACCGCCGTTACTAGTCTGGATAGAGGAAGCCTTCGGTTGAATTAATTTCAAAAGCTGGAGTAGGAACTGGATTTGAAACAGTGAGGTACCTTCCCTAAAGGACGCTAATATTTATCCATCACGTTCCGACAAAAAAACGAATAGATAGCTTCACGTCAATACGGTACCAAATAAAACGAAACTCTAATTCAAACCACACGACGAATCGCCGAGATTCGGTCATGAATAACTTAGATCACCGTACGCTGGGTGTTTTGCAATATTGTAAAAACCTCTAACCTTTCGAGCGTGGTGACGCATTGTGAAGGCAACATTAGTCACCGGGGAATAAAAACCTTCAAGACACACCACAAATCACCGACCACGGTGGAGCATTCCATTGGCGTCGTAGAACAGTGATCTCAGACCCGCAGCTCCAGTGCACAACATTCCAACCAGGGCAATGCCAATAATATGCCTGCACAGCCGGGAACGAATGGACAAAAAGTAAAACACAATTGTAAAGATGGAAGAACGGATATGCAACCCGGAACGACTCTTATCCACGGCATCACACGATAGACATAACGTTCTTTCCGTCTCGGTGACATTAGAGACCCGCATTCAACTTCCAGGGCCGCAACAAACAGTAGGATAGAACGAGAGCGAGTCCTAAGGTGTACACAGTTAGTCGCAGCGAATAGGTCTCGGTTGCGTCCGTTTTGTAGAGCGTAGTAACAACGTCAATGTTAGGAAAACTCGATTGCGCCTGGAACGCGGCATTTAGCCGTTATTGTTTCCAATTTGCACAGTGCAGTATTTTGCCATCGTTGATGCGGCACAATGCACACAAAATGCACATTTCGTACCCGCCCCGAGTTGGGTGCACAGTTCTCGGTGTCTAAGGTTATTTTCACAAAAACACGACAGACAGACAGTCGCGCTCACTGTCAGTGGTGGCATTATTGGGAAGGTGCGCTGACTGCAGCAAAGCGAAAGCGAATAAACATTTCTTTTCGGGACTTTCACACACATTACCCGCTCGGGAGATTTGGTTCCCTGTGTCGCAATGGATTCGTTGATCCAATCGATCGAATAGCCTATTGGATTACTGCCACTACCTGGCTGAACTACGGGTGAACTCGAACCCGGAACGTGCGCTTTCCGTACGATTTCCAGCAATGGCACGCAGTTGCTGCGGTGCAAATGAGGATTATTGAGCGAGCTGCTATTGCTCAATGAGATCTGTTACCATTTGTGCGGATTAAACTCCAACGCGAAACGTGTTTGAAGCGGCACGGATTTGGCGGGTCCTGCAAGCCCAAGCCTTATGGTGAATGGCAATGAAAACAATTAAAATTTGTTTAGTTGAACAGTGGAGTTGAGAGGTTTATAGGTAGCAAAATATAAACCGGTGAATTGGAACAATTTGGAGCTCCACTAACTATAGCTCGCTGGTCCTCGACAGTATAGTTAACGCACGATTATTTCCAAGCAACATGGCGCTTTAATTGCTTGACAGAATTGGACGGACTAACAAGGCGCATTTATATTTTATCGACCCTAATGAAGTCGGTTGCAAAACTCACATTAATCAGCAATTTCAATACACTAACCAACCACTAATAACTTCGAAATGCAACTCCACGGTTCGTGTGTGTGTGGTGAATTAATTTCCTCTGCCACAGCGCTTGTTGTTAACGCCACCACAAAAATCTATACCAATTTTTTCGTTCAACAATTGATAATAGCTGCCGAAGCAAAAAACCGGGCAGCTAACCGTCGCACGCTAACCGCACCGCATCACGCACTACTTGCAACACATCTCACGGCAAACACAAAAACGGGAAGCGCATAATTGCCTACCATTCATAATATTTTATTGATTTAACCCTCAGCCTCTATATCACTGTCTACTGTCGGCATTGGAATTGTGCCATTAAAAACTCATCATCGCTCGGTGCCGTTATCGAGCGATGGCGCGCACATGAACTTTGATGGCCTTTCTGTGCAGCTTGGTGTGTAGTTCGTGTAGAGAATCGCGCCAGCACTCGGTAGAATTGGCAACAGAACAGCATCTCGCGGTTTGACTCGCGTTGACGCACTCACATACAAAATTTCGATATCACACTAATGTCATCGATTGGATCAAATTGGAAATTCCACTCACAAAACGAGAGGATTAGAGCGGTGATGAAAACGAATTTACCTCACCCTAAAGCAAGTGGTTTATTATTTCCTGCTTCCTAGATGTGAGATTGAAAATGGAAGAGATACTCGATTGCATACTACAAATTGCTTCCAATAGTTTGTGATGTGAAGATACCGGAGCAACGCTGGAATGCCACGATAATCAACCCATTACACCACGGAACGGACTGCGCGGTGATTCTGACTATGATTACGCACGCTCGTAAAGAGATAAGGAACCTGAAGAAAAGAATGCACA
>KZ061628.1:43836-129146 GCA_002091835.1 Anopheles maculatus | reverse complement strand
TGTAGGGAATATTGTTTTAGTATTTTTCTTTCCCGAGTTTTATTGCCAACATGTGCATGGTTTAGGAGATTAAGTAATTACAAAGCAATATTCAATAAACTGGTGGAATCATGTGGAGGTTATGTATTACGAGTTGCTAAAACATAGCATAATACCGTTGCAGTTCTGTTCTGATTCAACTTATGCTAGACTTACTAAGTTGACTATGTTTTCTTGATGTTTAGCCTTTCCTTACTTAATGTACTCTTAGATAGTCAACAGTCCTGCGTATGGGAAACGATACGGATAAAATTTTATATCCTATCGGTCCTATCGTGTGGAAAACATTCAGATTAGAAAAGCACCTCTAGTTTCTATTCGATTGGGTGGAAACATGTAAGAGTTTTCTAATGATTTTGCTGATACATGAAAACTTCTCATATTCCAGACTAGATTATCAGCTTCTGTAACATATAACAATATAACTACGATCAGAATAGTTCTACTGGAAGTGAATGCTTCATTGCACAAATTTTCTCATTGGTTTTGATTCGAAGGTGCAGCTATAATGATCTTCCCCATTCATTCAATGGCCCCGTATCATACTAACCTCAATGTTGTACCACTCTACCTAAACACCCTAACCAGAGAAGAGATCTCGCTTTATTAGACTGTTAAGAACCGAACCGAACCAACCAGAACGTGCAGCGCAAATAGCACAAAAAAACAACCACAATAAAATAACCAATGGCAACAACGTCAAACTCGGATTCACCCCTTTACGATATCATTGGAGCAGTCACGTCGCTCATTGACAACATCGCTGCCAACACGAAGCCATTTCCCCGGGAACGCGGGACAACACTACAGCTAACTAGCGTACCGGAACTAACGGAATTCGATTTCTGTATCACTGTCCCGTAATCATCTCGGTGTCATCGCCGTATGCGATGTTGGACGTGCCACAGTAGCGCGCGCTGTACACATTCGCTGTGGTTTTCGCCCGCAGAACCAACCATTCTGCAGTAGCAATTTGGGGGAGCGAGCGATGTTATTTCACTTACGCTGCTGCATCGCGCACCACACAACACACACACACAGCGAATGTTACCAATTTTGCAAACCCATTTGATTGTTTCGTTTCCGTGTAACCTTTAGCATGGCGGTGCCACAGAGCAGCATCATTCGGTAGCTTTTGGGGAAGCTGGAACCCAACGCAAGCTTTCTCCTTCCACGGTAAATGTAATAGCCGAGCGAACATAAAAAAAATCAATAACTCCAATATTCAGGTTCCGAGACATGGATTTCTTTTTGGTCAAATCGAATCGAAGCAAACCGTCCAACCATCTTAACCGTGCCAAAGATGATGTCGATTGTATCGCAGCAAGTGTTGCGCCGTTCGAACGAACCAGAGCAAAAAAAAACAAAATCGAGAAGAGTTGAAAGAAATTGCATTTCTTTTTTTTACCGCCCACATTTAGAGATTGTCGCCATTTTGTGTGCCCAACCTCCTATTTGTGTTCACGCCATGCAGGTTGACATTCCTGGCGCCTTGCAGCAAGCAACTTTACGTGTAGCCAGCTCCACGCACACGGCTACTCTGCTGCGAACGGGTTCCAAACCGTTCCGTTACATTGAGTGGTGCCGCCGAAGGAAGCACATCCCCCAAAAGTGCCATAATCGTAAACTGGAATGTTTATCGCGAGATGCTGCTGCTGCTGCTGCTGCCTTTTTGATGCCTTGCGATTCCCATCTCGGCGACGTTTAATGGTGGCGAATCTGGCTGTTTGTTACCGCAGAGGAGAAAACGCATGGTGCTTAATTAGCAAAGCTAAGATCTTACTCCGGGAGGGATGTTCAACAAGTCGTGGACATTTCAAGTTTGCTCCCCGTCCACGGGCTTCATCGCGCGCGCGCGCCAGGATAGTTTGAGGTCAATTAAGAGTTAAAGGAGGCAACAAAAAAAGGTGATGTTTCGTTGCTTTTGTATTTTGCTACATTCTCTATTAGTCTCATTTAAATTTGCATAATTATAGAAACGCCCCAATACGGCATTCCGAACCTGAAACAGAACTGATTTCTCGCGTGCTTGCTGTTGTGAGGTGTGTGTATCGCTTAATTTTTGCGTTGTATCGACCAACGTCTTACCAATTTGCTTCACCTATTCTTCGGGCGAAGCACGACCTACCAAAACAACAAAAGCATCTGCAAAGTTTGCTTTCTTCTAGCTACCAGATTGTTCGGGCCAAACACACATCTCCACGCGAAACTAAAAACGAGACAAAGCCAACAGCCACACTTGGTAGGGTGGTTTGTTTGCTCGCTTGATTAAACAATAAACGCCCGTGAAGCATCATCCCCTGCCAGGAGGAGCTGTCTGTCTCTGGTTTGGGGGGTGCGAAATACGCTCATCGGTTAGTTCCGGGGTGGTGTGCCGTCGTACGCCCATGCTGGGCTTGTCAAGTGTTAATTCGTTTCCAACGAAATTAAACTCCTATTAGTTACAGCCGAATCGGGACACGACAAGTGGCATCAGCTCCAGGGAAATCTCTGGCGAAAAAAAGAGGGAAGTCTCCAATCTCGCTTCTTCCGATAAAGGTACACAGCAACGGCTGTCCGTTAGCTTTAGCACGCTGTCACGATCGACGGTGTCTCTCCGGCCACCAGCTGAGTCTAGAATTGATTCTGCGGTTCGATTCGCGTGACGGACGTCATTTGCAGCGATTCTTGTCGGGGTCGTTTTTTCTGGAGCACATTTTTGCTTTCCACCTCTTAGTTTTCCTGTTTGTCAGACGCGCGCGTGTGCACACCACAATTGCTGTCACGTTACGTCAAAGATGCTCCTTAAGTTTGTCCTAATCGAGGCGCGTTGTTCGGAAGGAAAATTCGTTTGCTTTTTGTCGCTCTCTGCGAGTGACGTACAAGTGTCAAAGCACATATCGCTCCCCCAACACGTTGTAATGATTGCAAACCGTTTGGTTTTTTGTTTCTTATTTTTCGCATCGGTCCAAGGATTGATGATGGGACTGTTTTTACACCTCTGATTGATAGACGTTGACGTTTCGGTAGTAATTTTCTAGTTCATTCGGTTCGGTAGCACCATCATTTACCTGAAATGGAAAGAAAAGTAAACGATAGTGTAAGGTTAGGTTGATTGTTTGTAATTTTTTATCGTCTGAATCGCTTCAATCGCTACACTAGCTGCCGGCTACGGAATCGGAACGGAACGTATTGCACAGGAATTGAAATAAATGGGATATCATGCAGCGAGACAATCGTTCTTTTATTGATCAACACCAGCAACCCCTGGCAAAGTGAGCTTTTATGGTAGTGTGGAAGCAATTGAGAAATTGTAATCAATTGATTGATAGCTTAACTTTTTTTTTGTGTTGTTGTGGGTTGGTCCCCCAATTGAAGTTGTTTTGTCTTTTTATGGGGATGCTATTATTAACCTCACACGATTGTTCAATTATTCCTTTTCTGGAGTAATTAATATGAATATAAAAAACTCTTAGTTTGCTAGCGTTATTTTTGTGAAAAGCTGTATAAAAATTTTACCCTTTTCAATGAAGAAAACATTTTTGGTATAGAAAACATAATTTTTCTCTACTATTACTTTCTCCAACATATTTTCTTTACTCTATACCCCCTACTGCTGGAACCACCACGCTTTCCAATGTGGTTAGAACAAACATTCATACATCTAAAGAATGTCTCCGACATTTTATCGTCACCGCCACCACCACCACCATCGCACGCTTCATCAAGTTTCCACAATTATAATGAATAAATTTAATCAACTCCAACTGCGAGCAAGCCAAACTTCTCTGTCAGTTGTTCACCATTTCTTTCACGCCGGTTTTCCCCCGAGCGAAAGGATCTGAACAACCGCACACAACATGGCGCTGCATGTACGTAGCATAAAGGAATAAACATACGCCCTCTCCCACCCCAAAACTTGGCATGCTGTTCCGTGCGATGATGGTTGGCATGGGATGGCAGAGGAACAAAAAAAAAACTTCGAGCAAACGACGCAATCGGAGAAGATCCACCCGGGCAAACAAACGATCACTAAGCAGCGCCGAAGCAGGAGAAGTCAACCCTAGTCGCGTGAGGCAGAATTGCTCGAGATTACATATTTGCTCGAAGATATCTTCATGCCGCACCAGTTTGGTGGCTCCTCAACTCCTACACACACACACACACACACACCGGGAGCCCAGACGTTCCAACTGGGAAAGCTCGGAGCACTATCCGAGAGATACACCAAGGATGAGAAAAGTTGTACGGTTCAAGTCAAGGTTTTAGCGAACGAATTGTCGGTGAAAAAGTTCAAGAGCCCGAGGCACACGTGCCTCCTCTCCCAGGGAAGCACACACTCGCTTTCGCCGCTATTTATTGTGGGTGCAACATTGTTGCATCCACCTACAACCATCGCACCGCGGCAACAAACGAACGAACTACATTGTGCGTTTTTTAAGTGCTGCCGCCCGGTTTTCTCGCGATTCTCCCAATGGTAGGGGGCGGGATCGTCGAGTCTTGCTAAAGTTAAAATAGCAATCGTTGTACAGCATTGTACAAACGAATGCTGCAGAAAGGCGTAGAGAAGTGTATTTATCGAAGTATATTTACCTTGCCTTTTACACAACAGTGACGGACGTGCCACTTCTAGCGGATGATGGATGTGGTGGTAGCAAGCCACGCCACTTGCAGGACATTTTCTGCTGCGGTCATATTTTTTTTCAGGTTTGTTGAGTGCTGTTATAATTTAACCTTAATCATGTAAGGACATAAAGTAAATACTTAATTCTGTAGTATTCTCTTATTCAAATAAAGTAGGTAACAAAGGGAACTTCCAAGCAGGCAGTTCATGACCCGTTTTGCAAAATAAAAATTGATTACACTCTCTGGACACTTTCTCGCAGTCAAAGCGAGTGTCCACGTTGTCAGCTCTTTGCACACAATTTTCCCTTGCTATCCTTCAGGGCACAATTGCATGAGAATTGCTCTCTCTCTCTCTCTGCTCATTTCATCCCCGGACCAAACCGATATAACCGACAAGACAAAAAAAAGGCGAGCGTGTAAAAATAAACTGGATGAAAAATCAATATCATTATATGGATATGACATGCATACCGCACCGTAAGCTTTGATCTTTGCTGTGGCTTCTCGGGTATAAACCCATCTCCAACGAATCCGAGTAGTAGCAGAGCAGATCTTGATAAACCCACGAAAAAGATTAAATTAAAAATGTCAATTATCTGTTCACAAGAGATGCGAAATAAAACAAGCACATTCATAAAAAATGAATTTAATTCAAGTTGTATTGATCAGCATTTCAAGCTACTTGGAAATTTTATCACTTGTATCCGTTCCCGGGGCCAGCACCGGTTTGACGGGGACTGATTGCGGGTAATTAGTGTAAAAAGGGTAGCTTGACGCGTTTTATACATTCAAATGGAATTCATGGTAATACACCTACACTGTGGGATGTATCTTTAATAAACAGCGGCCACGTACACGGTGCGGTGTGACTTACACGTTTTGCTCGGCTAGTGAGCTGCTGCGGGTTTTAATTATTCCATTGCAATGATGTACACAAGGGTCTTTGATTGTCCCGGAACGGGATGATTGACTAACGACGCGCTGAAGCGGGAATTTAGCCGTGACGCATTCGTAGAAATGTACCGCCTATTATCGGTAATCTGGAATATTTTTAATACAAAGTTTCCACGACAAGCGATTGATTGTTTGCTTGCGCTATCTTTGTGTATCAATAATCGGTTAAATAAATTGCATTTTTCAAAACTTTTTGACACATTGCTTAAGCCTGTAAAGCGAGTTGTCTTCTTTACTGACTCAGAACAAATTTATTTTTAAGTAGAACCTACTCAATATGCAAAAACCAATCTAATTTTTAAGCATAAAAAACCTTTATAACCTTCCTTGAAGCAACAGAATATAGCTTCCACGGTTGATAAACTAGGGAACGAAACGCGAAAGGAAATTCAATTACAATTTTTAATAATCTAACGTAATCATCATTTCCGCGTTAGCACCGGTTGAACATGTTTTCCCTTAACCGAGTGTTAAATGTTTACAACAATGTATTTCTTTTTCCTCGGAACTGGATGTAGGACATCTGGTAAGTGTTCTTATAATTTTCTATAAAATGATGTTTTTGTTCTAAATAAAAGTTTAATTATGTTAGGCTTTTATTGTTGTGCATAGCGAGGACACCGTGAAAACATGAGTAATATACAACGTACAAGAATGTGTTTAAAGTGAATAGTGTTCCACTTGAAAAAAAAAATCCCCCGAAAACCATATGACGCTGTGGTTTGTACCTTGTGTCTCGCATTAAAAAATAAATAAACCCTAGAACGCACATACCCAAGTGCATCCTACTGCCGAACGGGTTTCACGCCACATTAAGAGCGTGTTTACTTTCTGAGAGCGTTGCACCGGAGCCCAACACTAGAAACACCCACGGACAATCAATTGAGAAATTGTAATCAATTGATTGATATGGTAAGTGTTCTTATAATTTTCTATAAAATGATGTTTTTGTTCTAAATAAAAGTTTAATTATGTTAGGCTTTTATTGTTGTGCATAGCGAGGACACCGTGAAAACATGAGTAATATACAACGTACAAGAATGTGTTTAAAGTGAATAGTGTTCCACTTGAAAAAAAAAATCCCCCGAAAACCATATGACGCTGTGGTTTGTACCTTGTGTCTCGCATTAAAAAATAAATAAACCCTAGAACGCACATACCCAAGTGCATCCTACTGCCGAACGGGTTTCACGCCACATTAAGAGCGTGTTTACTTTCTGAGAGCGTTGCACCGGAGCCCAACACTAGAAACACCCACGGACAATCGTGACGCCATCCACAAACAACCCCGATAACGTCGTCCAAGACAAGAACGAAAAGAAAACCTCAACCAGCGGCCCTTTAACTTCTTGTTCCGAAGTTCCTGGAGCACCCTGATGCAGTTGCACAGGAGCGGGTTTTTGTTGAGTAATTCCGTTCCAATACCGCATCAGTTTTCGGGAGTCGTAAATTATCACCAACGGAACACTTTCACTTGACCGCGAGACGGACCCTCGGTGGCTCATCTGTCAAGAATCAGTAAATCAAGCTGTCAAATCGGTTCCCATTTCATTCACAACCGGGAGAGAACCCGCCCAATGCGAGGCGGATGTTTGTACAGTGTTAACGGAGCACTCCGTTTTCCGTGGTAAACCGAATCGATGTGTGATTGATAAAACCGAACCGACCGACCCGGAGATATGGACGGGGGAAAAAAACACGCGTCTGGAATCACCACATCGGGGTGGTTGTATTTGAGGTATTGCTGTCTGTATAATCGGTTCCGTAGGGGATGTGGTGTACGGAGGCGAAAGGCGCACTATCGATAAATAGCCGATCAGAAAGCGCCATCAATGTGGATCCGGCTAATCGGTCAATCAGAAGAAATCACCTTTATCCTCTGTCCCGTACTGACACTGCGCCGCGTACCGCGTGTAGCCGACAAAGATGAACCTATTAGATAAGCTCATAATCATAAAAATACTGCAGTATTACAGTCTGGGTACAGCTTATCTAGACGTCCATTGCCTTTTGATTCTCGTGCGTGTCAATGTCTCTATCTAAATAGCTAGGGTAAATAAGGATTTACCGGAGGGTCGTACAAAGTGTGCACGATAGCTTGCACGAGTGATGCGAGAAAACGTAACATCTCACGTGTAAACAGCAGGTACCAAAAGCTTTCGGTGTGCTACGATTGTTGTAATCGTTATCACCATCTTTATGCTGGCAGGGAGGGCTTCTACCGGCTTCGGAAGATACGCCTGCTATCCTGCGTCTGGAAACTGCAGCAGACCACTTTGTAATGTGTATATACTAGCGAGTTTCCTCACGTAGCACGAAAATAACGTGACCTACAGCAGAGAAATTAATTTCCAGGATGATCTAGAGGTGCAGCGAAGGTGAGAACATATATAGCACGCGTTGTTTTTTAAGCTTATCCGTTCCGGATCGTGGTTATCAAGTCGCCGGATACGGAGCCCGGCGCTCTACCTTAAAACCAGACCACCGCCAGCGTGCATCACATGTGTGTATACTTTATTCCCTCGCCTTATCTAAACAAACATCTTCATCAGCGACAACGACCCATCAGCGAGGGCAGCATCAACAGTGCGCACACTGCGTTATGCACACCGATGTAAGGGATTGAAAATAATTTACAACCCGTAAC
Organism: Anopheles maculatus; assembly: GCA_002091835.1. Classification (NCBI taxonomy): domain Eukaryota; kingdom Metazoa; phylum Arthropoda; class Insecta; order Diptera; family Culicidae; genus Anopheles; species Anopheles maculatus. The sequence continues at coordinate 120,901 of KZ061628.1, read as the reverse complement.
AGCAGCACCACCAACTGTCATAACAGATAACAACATACATACACACACACACACACACACAAATTGGTTGCATTCCTAAAGAAGATGAACGAGAGAAAAGGTTGTTGGACGCGCAGTCCAGACCAGGAGTCTAATGTATGGTCTGGAACTTTATCCGTATGCTGCTCGTGTCGGGTATGGTTGAAACATTACTTTATAGTATTGATTCTATAAAACACATATTTCAATAGATGCTCGCTGGATAAGTATTTTCTATAGAATTCAATACAGCAGCATTGTGTGAGTTCACAACTCCACCCAACAACTTCTTATGAGCTGCTGCTCATAACGACCGCCACAGCGTTATAGACAATGCGTATGGCTCACTAATAAACCTCACTCCGCGCTATGGTTTCGGGCTCCAGTTTCATAGTCACCTTTATTGTATTTCGATTCACAATGTAGTGCATTACGATTAGGTGCGTACAAACCGGGCGGACAGGTGGTGATTACCGACGCAAACACCAATAATGATCAACCATTCTATTATGCATCGTCCAAACCGATGTACCGAAAGACCAGCGTGTATCCAAACCGACCATTGTTGGGTGTTGGAGAAAACTGGAGCTGCCCGTCACCGGAACAGTCTCAAGTGACATGATTACGTCTCCGTGCTGCATAAAAGCATAATCAAGCCGGCCAGGACAAAGGAAACTAATTCATGCAACATGGTATATTAATGAGCAATAGCAAACTGAATGCTTTTCCGGAACGTTGCACCATTACCGAAAGTACCCTGTGTGCCCTACCAGCCTCTTTTTCCGGAAGGAAGTAGGGGTAGCTCCAACCAAACAATACGAGTGCTTGTCAATAAATTGTCTGCAATCAGCTGCATATCTTAATGACTTTGAAACTCACCAAATTTTACCCATGACAGAGGGGGTAGTCACGAGAGTACTGAGCAAGTGGAGAGACTGCACTCAATCTTCATTCGGCGCTGGTAAAACGCAAATGAGATGAATCTATTTTTCATCCCACTAGAAGGAAAAGCTAAATAGAATTTCCAAACAATAATGCGCTCCACTGCAATCGATCAGTTAATGGTTGGAATGGAAAATGAACTACCATGAAGCTTGCTTATGCCCGTCTTCTAACCACGGTCACCAGAGCTTGACAGTGAGATAAGCCAGAAAAGTGTCTTTGCTGCCATTGGTATTGTGCTCTGAACCAAACACCACATTGCTCCTCCTATCGTGGTCTAATCGTGGTTCATTTTTAGCTTCTTTTTTCAGAAGTCTTCATTTACTCCGAAGCTTACGACTGCTGCAGTGGTCGATGAAGAGGAAGAAAAATAATCAAAAAAAAAACTCTTCACAAAAAACAAGAAAAGCAAAACAATCAATTTTTATATTTTCAATTTTCTCCAAATCACCTCCTCTCACCAACGTTGTGCAACGTTCACTGTTCAGATGGTACCGATGCTTGCTGGTCATAAAACGAGTGACTTCAGCGATTCGAGATAGGAGATTTGGTAATGGAAATTCGAGCTAGAACAAACGGTGAAAAACTCAACAATGCGGACACAATTTAAAGTGTCATTTTCAGATAGTTTAACGAGGGCGCGAGTAGCGACTAGAACGTCGGCGTCCCGAGTTCGTTCGTATTTACCTATCCAATGATGTGTGAAAGTGGTTTTTAAATAGATATTGGTTTTAGCAGCGTCAAGAGGTTTTTTAACGGTCAAGAGGTATCCACCATTTGGACGATAGAATGTTTTTATTATGTATATAGTGTATTAAAGAATTTTTCTACGCTCAATTTCGCGACCCAAAAAACTTTGCCCCCCGCCCCCAAAAAAACATCCCATTTACGGCGTGTGTCCTCGGCGGGTTCGAGTATAAATTACAATTTCCTAAACCTGCCAACATTTATCTCTTTATTAGCGTCAATTAAAAACGTTAAATAAATTATCCCCGCACCACATGAGAGACGAACGCTGCGGTACAGTCCGCTTACGAAACCTTTCGCGCATTTTTCGTCACGGCTCAGTGACCATAACCGTCCGACGCAGAGAGCAGTAGGCACACGAATCTGTCTCATCCGCATTACGGTCGATTCCGGTCGAAAGGTCTTGAAATGCTTCCCAACTGTGCCATTCCTTCTTCACAGCCAACCCAAGGGTAGTAGTTCCACCGTCCGTCGATTAGCGCTCAAGACAAATGACCACCGCACCGTTACCACCAGGAACCCTTTTTTGTTCCTTGGGTCCATGCCCATTCCCAACACTGCCGAGATGCGTGGTTTGTGTTTGGTTGGATGACTTTTTTTTGCTTTCGTTCTTCATCGCGTAACATTTTCATTGCTTTCTTTACAGTGTCTCTTTTCTTTCTGTATTTAAGAAGAAAAAAAAAACACAGATTTGGGCTCAGGCTTCGGGCTTCCTTAAAGAACTTAATCGCCGTGCGTAATGAGCCGTACACATTTTATCCATTTTTGCACCCCTCGCATCACCAACATGGGTGAACAAGTTAAAGAACGAGTAGGCGTGAAGAATGATCGGTCGGGGATGCTAAGTGTCCAATTAGCTCACACATTACTGGACATTACATCCACGTCGGGATGCTTCTCGTGCGCGAATGGACATTATGTCATGTCGTTCATCATCTTTCTTTTCTCGAGGTTTACATTTTTGAATCCAGAATTTGATTAAAGTCTTGATTATCTGGGATGAGATCTTAGAAGAAGATTCCTTTTCACAGGAAGGATACAAAAATCGTAAAGCGAACTTCACAAAAAGAATTCAGAACTCTCATTTGAATCACTTATACAAGCTTTGTAACCAATTATTCCATTCTTGATGCTAAACGATGCATATAAACCAGATAAACAACTTAAGTACCATCGGATCCTCCCCAACAAAGAGCTGTCCCAATGTTCCATACAAAAGATTGGTCATCCATTTTCACATTAAAATGATGCTCGTGGGAACTAACCTTCCTTCCTATAGCATTCGTGTCAGTAACAAAAAAAAAACACTTTACTTCACGGCTTTTTTTTCTGTTATTGTAACCAACCGAGTGCTACACCAAACCATACAAGCGCATGTGTCAAATGGTGGTTGACTGCACAAAAGCATTTGACAAAAGCCAAACCCACCCTTTGGGGCACGCATGCAAAACAAAGCAACAACAGCAAAAAAAAAAGCCATCCCGGTTGGAAAATGAAACCACCGATCATCGGGCCGTGTGCTATCGTGATCGAAGCATCAAAGAAGGCGACACGGCGATTAGATTGCGGTTTAAAAACGGTTTGGGCAAACGAGCCGTGAACTCCTACGATGCTCGCCGCCAGTGAAACCACGCAAGTACACGTTCGAAACACATCCGGGGTACGGTTCGGTGCGTCCCATTTGGAAGCACCGTTGTTTGATCGCACATCGTTTCATCTGATCGTGGATGCTGGTTCTTGAATGGCACACACCGTTTTTTGTTCGTTCGTTTGTTTGCTGCAATATATCGGAGGCCACCAACAAATCCGTTGCAGTGCGTTCGGGTTGCTTAGATGACTTGTAAGGGAGCAAGAACAGCAACAACAGAAAACCTCGAGTTCCTCCAATCACCAAAGACTTCTCCACAACGGTTCAAACGACCGTTTTAAGTAATGTTACTTCGATGTTTTTTTTTTCTTTCTATTCTAGTTGGAATCTGTTTCGTTGTAGCCGAACATGCGGCACCTTCAAGGACACTGACTTCGTTGAACAGGGAAGTCATCGACCGAAACTGCAAACAACTTTTACCAAACGTAAATGCGCGTCTGTAAGACAAGTTGACGCAGTATGGTGGCAGTTTTTTGGTTTGTTTTATTGTAAACTGACTGACTGAGGTTGAAGTCATCAGCTGCTTTATTGAAGCAAGGGTCATAATCGATGAGGGAATGTGTTTTCACAATTTAGTGCAGTGTCCCCGATAGTTTTAAGTATGTAAACAGATTAGTAGTAATCGTTATATACACAGTTCTAAAAGTGGTAATAACCTTAATGGCTCTGACTTGTTCAAAGAACACGATAGGTTCAACTTGACAACGAATTAGAGTCGTATATGATTTGCTGGAGCTGTTTGAGTTTGCCAAAATTGCTGCATCTAACAAGTAGAATTGGGTTCCCACATTAATGCCAAAATGATTTGGCAAATATAATAATACTTCGTGATTCATATTCATAAAATAACGTTGAATGTTCCCAACCCTCTGAATCCCAATCGTTTCAAATTATTCATTGCTTTGTTGCGTTTGCAGCAACAAAACAGTTTTGTTGAATTTTCACATTTATTTTAGATTATTCATATCCATTTCTCTGCAACTAGCAACAAAGCCGCACACAAACACTACGCAAACCCTTTGTTCGGTCGCGAATGTTTGTTTATGTTTAATCACCCATTTATTTATGTTACATACATCATAAACCAGCGTTGCACTTTGTTAAGCAAGCCGAAGGATTTCGGTGCGACACACACAAGAACAATCCTGACGTCATCTCGAGTGCACTCGGTACAAACGGCCGGAAGGGTGAGAAACCTGCAACAAGTTAATCATCGCCATTTCAGCAGAAATGTGGCTCGCTTTACCTTCCCCAGCGCCATTTGCGTTGTTTATGTTTTCTTCTGGTTGATGGTTTTTGCATTATCGAAAACGAGACCAGGGCGGTCGAAACCATTCAGGGTTAGCGAAAAAGTAAATCAATCTTGAGGCTGCACACACAGTGTCAACCTTCTTTCCCGGCATTTGTTTGGCACTGTGTTGTGCCAAATGCATTCAGGGCACTAATTTTAAGCCGTTCAGAATGTGTGCTCTGTTTGCCACAAATGGATTTTGCACGCACGCAATTTCTTCTTTCCATATTGGTCAGTTGGTTGATGAGATCACCACCAGCGTGAAGAATTACTGAGCTTTTTGTTGTACTTTGTTGCAAGCATTACACAAAAAAAAAATTGGAAAACTGATCCAGAAAAAAACCAAGAAGTTATTACAGACTTGCAGACATTTGTTTGATTTGCATGTGGAAAACGTCTTTGTAGTTTTGCGAACAAAAAAAAACTAATAAAAAAGGAGAACACATTCAAGGGCACACAAAAATTAGCCCGGATACAAATAATAGCCCAGTTTTGTTCAACAAAACAATGCCATTCATTCCTTTATAGATCCATCAGTTTCCATCAGTCAACCTACATCAAAACTCGCCTGCAGTACTTCAAATGATCTTCCGAACAAACAAAATCACTGGACAGCGTCTCTCGTCCGGGGATCAAATTACCAAGATGTACAACGTCCGGCGATTAACAAAAGATCACACAAACGCCCTCCTCGTGCAGGAGACATACACCAAATCGCAAACCAAACAAATTAAATTTTCTCGTGCAGAAATGAAAAAAAAAACGCGCTGCTTTAATGAAATTTATCGCATCATAAACCGGCTTTGGACGTACTGCTGCTACTTCATTAGCAAAAAGGTTGTAACCGGGCCCGGCGAACGGCACAAGAACAAGGAATTATTCGCGGCGCGTCGTCCCCGAAAGCATATTGCATCCAGTGAATCGAAATTCCCGCATTCCATGCGGAGAACAAAGTCCGAACTACTCACGGCACACATGCAGGCACAGTTCGCAACAGGAAGGACAAGATCCGGCCACCGTCCGATGGGTATACGAACTGCAGCTCTTTTTCTTGAAATAAATTTTCAATTAATTCCACTCTGCATACCGGACGCGCTTTATACTTTTAAATATTCCCCGTTTGGCCGGGACGTTGCATCGGCCGGGGTATGTTGCTTCAATCCTTTCACACTCGAACTTACTGTGCTCTGTCTGGCTGTGTCCTGTTCCTTGGCTGATTTGCGCCAGCGTACATACTTTGCTTTCTCCACCAGGCACAAAAAGGGGTTTTGCGGAAAAGCAATATGAAATGATGGCCGGCGTGCGAGCGTTGAGCTTCAAGCTTTGAATAAATAATTACCTTGCGAATATTCTGTACCACTGTGCGCACCCCGCAGCTTGAAACAGAGCCGGAAAACAGCTACAGCTGCGCAAAAGGATGGACCCGGAGGTAGCTCAATTCATTACCGTAGAGAGTTTTCAGGGGTTCTTTTTTTCCGGGAAATGAAGCGGCAGAAGAAATTGCAGCCGGTTGTTCTCTCTCCCCAAGGGACGCGTTGTTTGCGAGTTGTTTTCCGACTGGCAAGTGGTGCCGAACAACGGGAGCTTTCCTTGTGCCAAGTTCCACGCGACGATGACGTCCATTAAGGACGACACATGTGGAGCGTACCCCGAGCTTTGATGAATAATTATTGCATGAAATATTATTCATAATTACAGACACTTCAACGCCCGGAACGTAGCACCGCACGGACAGGGCAGTGAAATAGTTTGCAAAAGATGTCGGAAAGTATTGTAAAGCGTGCCGGTGTGAGTTGCTGTACCGAGGGCATGGAGGAGAGGGGGTCTCTTTTACGTGCCCAGAATTCTTGCAGGGTATGACGGATCTCAGCTGTCACGAAGTTGGTCAGAGCGTTCGAAACATATGAGCGCGGAAGTATGCACCCAGCCCTAGGGTACGATAAAGATCGCGATACATGGAAAGGCACACCGATACATGACCTCCGTCTGTCCGCTCTATCTGTGGTTCCGAACAATGTCAACAATCGCATAAATGGCACGGCTGCATCCGCGTGACAATTGATCATTAATCACCGGAAGAGTGTTATGATCGGGTTTGTCAGTTGGCGCGTGCACCGACAACAGCAACCATTTTCCCTCCGGTGATTCATCCCCAATCCATTAATTCCCATACGCATGGAACGCGCGCGTCACTATTGTGTGCTATTGTTAATATTGTCGATTTCAAATTGGATGTACGTTCGGTGCGCGCGCCGGTACGGAATTGCTTTCATGTTTGCACCTTTGTCCGGTTAATTGCTTCATCCTACGCAGCCTGAGTACGGGTGGTTTTAGGGTGCGATCATGCATCGATCTTGCGGTACAATCAACCAATCGGTTGATGGAGCGCAAAAAAACGGCATGGCGCCATCCTCCATTAAGGCGAACTGTCAAGCAGGAGTGTCTGTCGTTGTGATGGCATTTCAAAATCAAGATTGTTAATCGAAACAGGGAACGAACTGTACGGTGAGAGTTGATCTTTGACCTAACCTGGTTTGGAGTTAAAAAGGTTTTGAGTCCCACTCACATTTTAACTAACACTACACAGAGAGCAACTTATGTAGTTAGGCTTAGCTTCATTTTTTTCATCACCATCATCGTAATTAGTTACGTTCCAAGAGCCGTCATTAATGAAAACAAATGGTGATTACTAGCAGCTTAGGATTCAGCATAGTAGCATGGTCTTTTAATAAACTCATCTTTCTGTTAATGATCCCTTCCGGAATAGGACTCTAACCAATGTATACTCCAAACTCCAAGACACAGACATCATCCAGACCAATCCCATCTCGTGTTTTTTTTCACACCCAGATTCGTGTCACTTACTTAACACCTCTCGCCAATAAACTCCATCAATGCACACCGAATGTCCAAACGATCGAACGTCCATATTCCCCCAGCCGGCGGATGTTAGTCGGGTACCATTTTACGACTCACGATTTGTAAATCTTGACGCATCCCGCCCCAAACCAGAAATGCATGCTGTTAGCGTTTTATGTTTTCGGTGCAATAAAACCCATTCGCATATCGAGAAAGAGAGGACAAACACACTTTGTGTGCAAGATACATACACATTCGTTTACTTTTACACCTTCTCAAATCGGGTGGGCTATTCAGGGTACAGGAAGATGTGCGGCCATACTTATCGGGCCGGAAGTCACACGCCTCCAAGAGACGGCTTTACAAATCAGTAATGCAGTTTCGCTATGGTTCGCAAACTTTGAGCACAGCTTCACACCCATTCTTTCGTTACTGGTTTAAATGTTTCCCCATTCAGCGTGCATAAAATAAAGTTTTCCACAGTCACGATTCCCACGTTTGGGAAACATTTAATCGTACGAAAATGTGTGTCATTTTACCGGCGCCGTCTGGTAATGGCGACGCATGGTGTAAAGTTACTTTAGGGTCTGGGTTGCTTTTTTTTACTTAAGCAGTATCTTGGTACAGAAGAAACATGAGAGACACGGTTGGCCGTCTACAGACTGGCAACAGACTGCAGGGTAAGTAGTTTTATGTTAACAGCTTTTCTATTTCCGCCTTAGGGAGACTCGCTTCCTTTGGCAGTTGGCAAGAGCAGACCCAGTACGATCATATGATCGTCTGAAGTGAGGTAGCATTCAGCAACCAGCATTCTACACAAAAAATAACACCTAATACCAAACAACGCTCGCCAAAAAGGTTAACCCTTCCCGATTCGAATCAACCAGATGTTGAGAAAAACGAGACGATCGCTTGCGATCAACAACGCACAACCAACACCCGGTGGGTGTGGTGGGCGTGAAAATGGCAGCAAACAGACATTGCAACAAGCCTCTAAAGTCGTGCAAGTGATTTGTACGATTTAAAAATAAACAAATCACACCGGCGTGACGTGATTAGACGGATGTGCTCGTATAAAATCGCCCCGAGACTGATCACGATCGGGCGTATAGCGGGAAGAAGCAGCGAACAACGAAGCGTCCCCATTCGGTGTTAATATTTGTGAGTTAGTTAAGATAATAATTGTGTCAGCTGAATGAAATAAAGAAGTTCATTAGCTGTTTAAAATCAGCGCACTACATCGCACCGTGGCCGGGTATATTTACGGCCGTAACTGCACTGTCAGTTAAACGTGCGCACTTCAAACCGCGTAGGTGCGCGCATGAATGCGTGATTGGCTAGAAGTTGCGAAAAAAAAAACGGCAACCAGTATGCGGAAAATGGTCCAACATTTCGCTATCGAATCACCACCAACACCATCGGCAGGCAGAATGTCAATGAAAATGTCACTGTGTCGGGGGATCGAGAGGATGGTAGGGGTAAGCATGGGGAAAGAGAACACCAGCCTCCTACCGATGGCACGGTCGAGTATCTTCATCATCCGCCCGCTAGCTGCACTCTGAGTGACAGTAGACTGACGGACGTCGTTGCCGTGTGTTTCGGTGTCACTTTTCATCCCCATCTCATCGCGCGTCTCTCAGATTATGCAATCACCACATCCCCAAACACCGATACAACCCAACTGGTAATGATTTGTGTGTGATGTCTATTTTCTCTACCTAACGTGACCGAACTTTGGTCAGTGTGTGTGTGTGTGTGACCGTTGGGTGCTGTCATGGGACAAAACTCACGCCAATGCATGCATACCCTCCCATCGGTTGCCATTAGGATGCGGAAGTCGTGTTGCTAAAATTGTTCAAATGTTATTTTTGGTCCAACGGCGAGGAAGTATATAACCTCCCGATCCCGAGACTTCGCGTGCCGCACGGAGAAGATTTGGTGTACCAGGCGTAGCAGCACCGACAAGTACATTGTAATCGTGGTGTTCAAAGTATTTTGGGTTTTACGTTTTTTTGCACACCGGTTCAATTAATCAACATCATCCATCCATTGCAAGATGTTAAGCGTAGTGTGCGAAGGTAGCGTGCAGCGTAATGGTAGGCCATGCTAGGCAAGAGGGTTCGTCTTTTCGGGCTGTCGGAAGAATTTATGGTTCGTCACGCGATGCACACTTTGCGTCCGTTCTGCACCATCGGTAGTTTCTTCGGTCCTAATACTAAGACGGTGTGTGTGTGTTTTAGAGAGGTTTTGGATTGGCAGATCACGGTTGACACGGTTTGTTTGATGCTTGATGCTTCGTGTCATTGACCGGGGATGCGTTTGAGAGTCTCGGTTACCTCTGGGAGCTCTAATGAGGTGAATAATGTTAATGTCTGTGTTAGGAAAGTGTTTCCTAGGAGCAACCTGTGCGGCTATCTGTCAGATTAAGAAATCTGAGGCAAAAATCTAGACAAAATCTTACCAATGTACTTTACATGGGCACGTGATGATTCTTAGCTCTCAGAAAATATTTCAATGCCCTTAGTTACAATCAAGGATAACAAGGGCAGGTGCCAAGACAAGATTCGAGGGACATGTAAATTGGAAATGAGGAATCTTGAAGCTATAGTCGATGGACGTTAAGGATGATCAACTTAAAAAAAACCATTATTCAGTAGACACGTCACAAGAATGACATCTGAACAACAGTTACCAAAGATACATACACCATAAAAACAAATATCTCTGTGTGTATTTTAATAAATAAATACATAAGCAACTAATACTCAACAGTGGTCGTGTTTCTCCCGGCGACTGGTATTGAAACATACAAATCGAAAATGCTTCGACCCAATAGCGAAGACACTCAACCTTCAATTACAGGTACTGCCCGTAACCATGTGAGCTGTACGCAAACAATTCGCCCCATTCGCTTCCCCATCGTTCTCACCAATGACGCAAACATGTTCGGGAGAGGTTAAAAAGGATCATTGGATTTTGCCCACATTCTGCATCCCATTCCCATGCTTCCTTGCTATTTCCTTCCGAACGCCGGAAAAACAAGGGCCACCGAACACATCAGCAGCCATCAAACAATTCCCACATGTTGCGCCTGACACAACCCCGTGTAGTGGCAGCAAGCGCACCAAAAACACAGCAGCAGCAGCAGCAGCATCAGAAGCAGCCGGTGGAAAATTGCACCTATTTATAGCTGCCGAAACAACACCAAATACCATCCTATCCCGCATGTAGGAGACCTCTGTATGGGTGCGTATGTGTGTGTGTGTGAAGCGGGGTTGTCGAGTCGCGCTAAACCGAGGTACGAAATTTACCGTGCCGCTTTTGAAGGAAAAAAAAGAAAACCCAACGAGGTGGTTGAAGAAAATGCAGCGAGAGATGTCGAGGAAAAGCCGGGGAGGACTTTGATGTTTTTCGGTACATGCAAGTGCGTGTCTAGATGTATGTGCGTGTGTGTTTTGTGATGAATTTTCACACTCACACACCTTCACGCCACCACCAGTCATCCCATTCGCCCGTTCTTTCCACCGCAAACCGTACACGCCGCCGGTGGTCGTTGGACGTAAAAACAGCTTAATGAAAGTTTTCCACAGCATTTCAGCACCATGCAAACCGTGCTGCATTCTGTGTTGCATTCGGTATGCACACGGTGATGCAGAGAAGTTGTTAAGAGCACACAAACACACGCACACACACACACGACCAACAGAACGGGGATGAATATTTGGACGGGTTCGTAAGCACAGTGAGCGCTCACCGTTCCAACCGCTGTCAATTTCGTTTATTACAGTTTTGTCTGCACAATCCGGCGCGTACCACAATAAACGTTAGTCAGACTTACATTAATGGGGTTTGATGAAATATGCGGCAGATATATTTCGGGGCGATTATAATGTTCAGCAAGGTGATAAACAAAAAAACACTACCCAACGTAAGCTGTCCATGTTCGAAAGGTGCAGCACGTCGTGCACGAGATGCGAAAAGAAATGCGATAGCCACATTAATGTCGAGCGAATGAAAACACACACCCGCGCGACTAGATTATTACGAATTAATGCATTCGCACAGCAATGGTACGGGGTGTGGCATAAGCAGGAAGAAGCTGGTAAATAATGTTTGTCCCGGTTAAGCACAATCGGCAAGCGGGTGGACATAACATAATTCCCTTTCCGGGTATGTTTCTATGGAAGCAATTCTTTTGCACGGTTGTTTGCATCGCTAGAACATAACTATTTATGTGCGTCATATTTATGGGGTTGTTTGGTTCCATTGCCTGACTGACTGCTGCGTTCACTGCCATCTCTCTGTCTCTGGCCGTCAGGAACAAAAAGATGCATGGAATGGCAATAAAGCACATTGCAAACCGTTTAAATAAACGACAACTATTAGAGCAGCGCTTGTCACCAACCACTGGTGAATGGTGGTGGTATTTCAATAAGTTTCGGAAGGCACTGCAATAACGCGACTCACCGTTGGCCGGGCTTCGGAAGCATACATGGATGGAGCGCATCATACAGACAGTCTAGGGCCATTGTCTCAAACAACGGAGCAGAAATTGAAATTTACGTATCACAAACGAGAAGAGCAAAAGATTTATGAAGTTGTGCACAGCGATGAAGATGTGAAGAATGTGTTCGCAAGTACCGCACACGTTTGTGAATGCATTCTGTTGAACACACCTATTATTTTGCTTGTTGGCTCTAGCAATCTGTACTTCGAAAGCCTCTCCCCAAACACGTCTGTACGCTACGCGAAAAAAACACAACGCTCATTAATGAAACAATATTTTCCCATAAAGACGCTCCGCGCAGCATAACGGGCGAATTAAAAGCTCGTTAATCTTTCCGTTTACCATACGACGCGGAACAGGTCCCAATATGGTGCACCACCACACTCGGATGGGTGGGTGTGTACCCCGGGAGTCGCACGCTTTAATTTATGTCCTCCGACTCCGCAGCAATGAAATGAGACATGTCAAAGTTAAACGTACTCGTATTATTTCCATCTCGGGATCTGCCGACAGACAGAAGAGGTGTCCGACAGAAAAGCAAGAGGAACGGATCGGGGACCATTTTGAACAAACTCGCACTAGAACCCCGAGAAAATCCCAACAAGACACGGACACGAACCCACGATGACAGGAGCGATGTCCCAGCCGTCGTGTACCGCAATTCTTGGTGCATTCTTCAGTGTCGACGTGCCGCGAAACGGTAGTGTTGGGAAATTCTTGCCACCCCACGTTAAGACAAATCGACCGCCAAAGATCCAGAGAGCTGGAGGCTGGGCGCTCAACGAAAAGGAATGCACAAATTGTTCCAGCGTGTACTAGCGCCATCGCGCCCGAAAGTGGTACAAGTAAAGAAAAAAAAAACATAACCTCCACAAACCCGTGTCGTAGAAGCAAAAGTGACGTTGCTTGGCACCGAGAGTGTATTTCAACGTCTCGGATGCATTGCAAAAAGGGATAATTGCCTTCCGGTTGTCACGATCACGTGTGCACAGCTGGGACAGATGGGGATATGGCACGCTCTGGTATCATCCTGCCCACCCATCAGACGAATGGAGAATCGTTACTCCAACGCGCTTTTGTTTCGAATGATGACAAAGGAAAGAATCCTTTTTTTAATCCAAAGCAAGCGTCAAACGAACGATAAAGAACGGCGTTCGTCCCCTGATTCCAGGCGATTATGCACCTGTGTGAATATTTTCCAGGAAACGCCAGGAAAATTGACAAAGCTCGCAGCGCAGGATGAAATCCACCATCATTAGAGTGATTTGCCGGGCGTGAACAGTGGGCCGCCCTTCGGGCCCAGTGTAATGCGGGCAAATTGACGGAACAGCACCTAGGTAACTATGGAGCAGTAAGTTAAATCCTCCGGTAGTTTCTAGGGGTTTGTGATGATTAAAACTAATTTTCTACACCCTTGAACCGTGGGCTGGATTGTAGTAGAAGGCGTGGGTTGCGTCTAGGTCTGGTAACAATTATCAATGTCGGGATAGTCGGGTAAGTTATCCCATGCGCAAAGTTTCGCTATGTAAACTGCACTAGACATCGTAGGATGAAAGCACCATCGGCGAATAGAAATAGAAGCACAAGCTCCTGTCTGGCGCTACAGCTTTGAACCTTAATCCAATCAAAGAACAACAAACTCCCGCCCCGGTACATGTACTATTCCAAGCCTTTTTTTTTCGTAGCAAGGAAGAGTCGGAATTGCTGCTCGAAATAGAGAACTCTTCAAATATGCAACACCCAAGCGAGCTCGGGATCTTGGAAACGCTGCGAGAAAAACAGGACCAAAAGAAAAGCACACAGCGCACGAGTAATAGTGTTGTTTCCGCGAAAAACCCATTAACTTCCTAAAGAAGTTCCTTAAGTGAGGCGTTCCATCTTCCCGTGGCGGCAGTGGCAAGGTAAGGTGTGGCAGCAGCACCCGGTCTAGCGTGGTTGAACAAGAAAAATGAAGATAATTTCATAAAACTCCCCATAGACGCATATAACTGTTGGGCCAAACGTCTCTAACGCGCCCAGGCCCGCTTCATCGACACCCGGAGTCGGGACTGTCTGTTTCCTGTGAAAACGAGCTAAAGGGATGAAAGTTTCTTGCCTTTCGTGTTGGTTTTCCACTTGTCTGTCGGTGTGCCGCTTCCGTCTATCGGGACACACTGGCCAACCGGTGCACGAGCTATCGCCTTCATCCCATTCATTCGTTACCAACGGAAACGAGTCACTCGGTGCCCGGTTGCGGAAAGTTTTACTCATCCGAACGATTGTGTCCCACGAGACAGTTCGCTAACCTCACCACATCCTTTTTTCCACCCCCTTGGGCTGGCTGTGCATAACAATCAAGGCCGGGACGAGACACACAGAGACACAAACACAATAAAATCAAGGGTTTCACAGATTGGTTTCATTTCCCGGGCTGAAGCGTTTCGTTTCGGTGTCATTAACTGTTTTTATTCCAACATTTCGTGAAGAAAACTGCGTAGGGTAGTGGTAGAGTCGTAGTAGATTCTGTGCTACTTTCGGAAAAAGTTTTTCCTCTGTCAGGATAATTCCCCCCAGGGTCGATCAAACGTTACCGTTGAGTAGGGCGACCAAGGTTCGGGATTGATGGTCCACTGGGACCCTGCGCGCTAGGGGAGGCGTACTAACTTTTCTTTTCGATAGTTTTGAGCTTTTTCCGGCGGCGGAATTTTCCACATCAACTGGCTACAATGGAACGGAAAGGGTACTTTTTTATGATACTTTTTTAAGCTGTAACACAACTACTTAATCGTTTCAACTTGTTTCTGTTATGCGTAAACTAGTTCTCGAAAGCTTTGGCACCAGTTCTTGCCTTATGTTTGTGATCTGAGCAACTTCTGGTAGATTATTGATTGGACAAGAACAATTATAAAATATAAGTCGAATGCGAATAGAAGACTTATAGAAAGGAAGAAACACTTAATCGGTTCTATTTGCTTAAGTTACCGTAAATGCTAATCAACTATTCTCTTTGACTTTGGAGACGACTTTCTGAAAAAACAGATTGAATTAAAGCAAAACCAAACCAAAATCTGTCTATCATAAAATAATCAACACATGGTGCTTGTTTCTCGTTAACAGTAATAATAATCTTTGCAAGATTTTAATAATCTAATTTCCTTCGACATTGCCATTAACAAGACCAACGGAAACGCAAAGAAAAGAACAAAACTCTCACCGCTGTTCTCACCCAAGTCAGCGAACAAACTGGCCGGGACACTTCCTTTCAGCGGCGTGGAAAATATCATTAGCGTCTAATGAATTCTCTTTGCCATGATTAATGAAATAAGATTTTCTTTTTTTCCCGGCACGAGCGCCACACACAGCGACGATATGAGACAATCGTGAGCACCCGTGATCTTCCCATTCAATCGCAGACGATGCAAAAGCGCCAACAACATCGTTTCTAAGCACTTCTTCCGGTCTTTCACATGCTGCTCCATTTATGTTGTTCAGAAGCATGAGGACTATCCCAAAAAAAATAACAACGCCTTGTTCGCGCGTTCTTCCATCAAATGAGTACAAATCATAAATTACCCCTCCGCCGTTCGGCAAACGGATGGCACAGCACACGGGTCCTGTCGTCCGGGTCCTCAGTTTTTGGCGGCTGGACGTCTTATGACGCCCATTTTCGGATTGCTCCAAAAGTAAGTTTTTCCGCCTGGAGCAGCACCATACAGCGTACGATATCACCAAACAACGATGACAGGGAAGAAAATCTTTCCCCGAGTGCCATGGCAGCTCGCTACTAGCAGCAAAAAGCGAAGGAGATGGCGGGATTAGTTGGGTGGTGGGCGCACGCTTTTACCACCCATCTTTTTTGACGCGGTGTGCGCTCTTCGACCTCTTCAGTTGGCACGCGGCTGCGGGGGACCAAATCGGTCGTGTCGGAAAATTTATGTCCAACACAAATTACGTCACATTCTTTCGCGGGGACAGGCGTAGCTCTAGCTAGCCGACACCATCGCATGCCACGTGTGACCAGCCGGGGCGGGGTGTCAACTTCTTCCGCTGCTGGTGACATTGGAATGGTGCGAAAATGAAGGAAAATGACACCGCGGTAGTTACGCAAAGTTTGGGCAAAATTGTGGCACTTACTTTAAGCAAGCCATAAAGTCGGACGCTGAAGTACGGGGCAGAAGTTAATCTTTTTGGGGTTTGTTCTACACAATATGTTGATTTTATTTTCGGTGTACCAAATGATCTTGATGTAATTGGTAATAGGGGGAAAAATTACACCAATTAGAATCGTGATTTGGTGGAGTAGTTGATTGAGCTGCGATAATTGTGGAACCTATTTTGATCCACCAAGAAACCCTGATACAGTCTCCAACTGTAGAATCCCCTTTCTACTTTCAACATTATCCGCAAACTTTTCAGAGAGCGCATTTCAAAATGCCATAAACAGAAAGAGAGAGAGTAAGTTAAAAAAATCGTTCTGTAACTGACACTCACACCCAAACGCCATCCGCACCGTTAAAACTGACCAATTTCTTGAACCGTCTTGTACCGACTAACGGCAAGTAACGATCATAACATTATGATCTATGAACAGCACCATACAGACGTTTGACAAATCCGCCCAGTCCCGGGGCACGACGCAAAACAAAACACCAGCAACAGCGCCGTCAAGTGTTTCACATCTTGAAGTTGCGTTAGTAATATTTCGCTGACGAAAGAAACTCTTGACAGCTAGCCAGCGGTCTGCCGGTAGTTGGTGATGCCGGGCCAGACCAGATCACTATCGGAAAGTCATTATATCTACACACTCGTAACGCAAAAGTGTAAACAATATTTTCTGCTGAACGCGTACGTTTAGCAAACCGAAACAGTATATGCGGGGTCTCTGGCCTGCCTTGCACATTCACACCCCACAGATGGTGAAGAAGTTGCCACAAAGAAGCTGCTTGTTTTGCACTTTTTTGTGCTTCGTTCTGCTTCTGAAATCATCCACCCCGAATCCAACGGGGGTGTTTGGTATGCAAATGATGTTATACCTTTTTGCCCATTATAAACCAAACGTCTGGCGGCTCCGGGGGTCGCCAAACATTCCACCGAAATTGCTCATTTGCGTTGACATTCGCGGGGTTCGGTTAGGCGCAATAAAATCACAAA
The DNA here is from genome assembly GCA_002091835.1 of Anopheles maculatus. Lineage (NCBI taxonomy): Eukaryota > Metazoa > Arthropoda > Insecta > Diptera > Culicidae > Anopheles > Anopheles maculatus. Next base: position 103,759 of record KZ061628.1, on the reverse strand, counting down.
ACATGATATGCAAAAACCAGGCTTACAAACTATCGATGATCCACCACAAAACACTGGAAGTCAAATCGCCAAGCGTTGGAAATTGATTTATGCACAATCTGGGACTTCGATTAGTTACCCCAGAAGGCGAAATCGGGCGAGAAGACACAACATGAGGTCATCGGATCAGATTGAGAAATTCAAAATCGAAAAAGGCCAAAATTTATACACGCGTCCACTGCCTTCTCTAATTGCATTTCATATCGCTTTATGGCATTGGGGGCACGGGAATCGCGTTGCCTCATGACATTTAATGAGAATTCCTTCTGGTTGAAGCAAATGTTTTACGGGCCTATTTGGTTGGCGTTGGACGAGACATCACTTTATCACGGAATGGGTTGCTTTTTTCATCTAACACCCTACGCTCACTATGGGACGTCCTTGCAGGAAGATTGATAAATCAATGGTAAAAAATTGCAACTCGGTTTTGACATTTCCATTTTAACCTTTTGCTCTACCATAGACATCCTCCTGTACGATTATCTCCGACTGATTCATCTTAAAGGCACGACGAATGACTCATTCCGCAGTGTCATAGGATTATCGCGTTAGACAAACCCATAAACTAACCTAAAATCCGCGTTTGGAAGTCACACTCGAGTGCGCAAAACGACCTCTTCTCGTGCTTCGGCAGTGTTCTAGCGACACTGCTATCGCTCGAACTTTGTAGCTTGCCTCGAGCAAAATTTCGTCCCCTCTCGTGTGCCTTTTGTTGCCGGACGGTGGCCGTAACCGGAAAATCCATTAGAAATACGACCTGCCAACCAAACCCGACCACACCAACCGTGGCGATCCTTCACGCGAGTGAAAATCGATCCATGCGCGAGTGAAATTTATTGTTTTAGTAGGTTAGGATGTTTAGCCGATCCTTTCATTTCCTTCTGCTTTTTTGTTGTTGCTGTCTCATGCATGTTAAATATGTATATATGTATAAGTTCCGCTTTAGCGAAATTCGAGAGCCTTCGGGAAGCCGCCATTACCACGGGTTGCATAAATCGTTTCACCTCCTCCATCGATGCATCCCATTAGCGTAGGAGTGTGTGTTGGTCTCTCCCAAAAGCCCCGAACCCTGCCGAGGCACTCCGCATCCCAACATGGGCTGATGACCAAATAAGAGCATTCCGCACACGCGCAGCAGATGGAAGAAAAGTGCAAATTTACATGCAGAAATAAATATAAACGATTGTTCAACAAAACCCGACGCCCGTTACGAACCTTTTCATTCAATCAACCATTAGCGATCGCTGGACGCCCCGATGGCAACCGTCGTAAAATAACCCACAAGAAAAATGGCTGCAGTAGGATGGCCCAACAACAACACCCAACTCTACGGGTCTCCTCGGAGATGGAAGTCCAACACGGTTAGTTATGCCCTAGAGCCAAAACTGGAAATCAAAACCTTCCGTCAGAGCTAGATGGAAAATCTAAGCACAACGTGCGCTGCTGATTTGCATTTCCGAAGCCACGGTTCGGTGGGTTTTAATTATCAAACGTCAATAAATCAGTCGGTGGTAAAACAAAGACGTAATTTAGCACCAATCGTGAAGAGCCCGCCAGGAGGGTTAGTGTTGGGATCTTGCTAGCTCGCTAGTCTCATTTGCTCACTCAGCAACCGTCGATCGTCACCGGCCTGGGCGGCGGCAGGCATGACTTATCCGACCGATCGCGTGTCGCGTTTTGGCAACGCGCTGGCGGCGCGCGATCTCTTCTAACCCCTGTTCGTGGACGGCACGCGCAAATCTTGCCCACCGCAGGGTTTTTGAGACGTTTTGAAGTACTAATAAATTCAACGATGACCCATTCGCGTTCGGTCGTACCGTAAAGTGGATGCAAATGGTACCAGCGGTAGTCGTTTTCGTTTATGTGCTTAGATGTTTCGATCCTTCCGTTGGAAGGCGTTTTTCTTGAGTGAATTGTGTGCATGTGTGTTGCTTTCTCTCTTAGCCACACGAAACGGTAAGTTCAATGAACGTGCACAAAACACATCTCGTGTCACATCAAGTTGCTCACAAAACGCTAACCAAACACTTACCCTGCCAACCGTTTCTCCCTTGGACACGGAGTTCGCATCAACCTAGACAATATGACCTCGCGCAGTCGCTGCTCGAAACGTTACCGGCTCCATAATCTGTAATTTCAATCCCACGCCCGAGGATAGATGGCCAAGGCTCCTTTTGGGTGCGCCCCGATGGCTTTTGATGGCCGAATTCGGCAACGACAGCAGCAGGAGACGATGAACAGGAAAAACACGACAAACTCCTCCTCATCATCATTACCAGTCTCGCGCCATAGACTTCGTAGTCGAACCGCCGAAGGTTAATCCTTCCCGCATGCTATAGGGCGGTGGTCGGTCGGGGGGTTGCGAGTGGTGCCGATGACGACCAGCAATTTGAGTCATATTGATGAAAATAAATAATAAATCGCCAGCAGATGAGCTTCGCTCGGCTCAAATCGCACCGTACCGTGCGTCCATGGCACGGTCACGGCCCACGCGTTCGCGATCAAATTGCCACTGTCGCCACCGACGCCTCCAACTCACTGCTTCCCTCACGGTCGCTTCTTCGCGACTTTGCGCCGGATTAGCAATTGCATCATCCATGCTTGGTTTGCTTGCTTGCGCAGATGGTCAAAATTGCCCTGATGGACCGGTCCATCTTGACGGCGACGATGATGATGCTGACGGGTTGAAGTGGGGTACTGAACTCCCAACAAAACAATACAAAAAAAAACTCGATGTGCAACCCGGTTCTCGAGGTTGAATTTATCGCTTTTGTAGTCGGTGATTTGCTTATGAAATGGGAAAATTATTTGCCTCGCATCGCACAGGTCTGGGGTGCGCGGACAGGACAGGCAAAACCAAACGAGACAAAAAAAAAAATAGACAACGATCAACCGCAGGAACTTGAGTCATCTGTCTCAAAATAAACGGAACTTCTATATCTTGCGCTTGCTTATAGTTGCGAAGGAATCGACATCACGTCCAAAACGTCCGTTTGATCTGCCGATCTGAAGCGCAATACGACATCGGTTGATCGATCGTCAATGGCAGTGGAAAAGATCGTTCAATCTTGGGTAGAAGAAAAAAAAACCCCAACAAACAAACATAGATTGACGAAACTGTCATAAAGTTGGGCAGCACAAAAGTAAACACCCCTCCTGGTGGCGTATCTTACGGTGTGTTGGATAGATAAGAAACACACATAGCATCGTAGACTAGGTTTATGATTCTATGTTTTGATAACCTCCCGATTTTGCTTACTATGCTTGTTATCGGTACAAGCGAGTGAAGCCATTCCTGGAACTATTGCTCGATAGAGTTTAGTCCCATTACGATAACGGGCTTGTAAGGTTCTGTCTCGTTCACTCCCGTCGACACGATACGTGTGAAATAAAAATAAAAGCTTCATGCCGACTTAAGCATAATACTGAACAGCGCAAAAAAAAAAACAAACAATGCCGAACGATTCGATCCATGTCACGTACCGGGGATTAATTCACCATCGAACGATGTACACGCGAACCAAACGATAGTGTCCCATTGGTGGTAGGTTCAGTAGTTTTCAGGTTTGCCGCTTAACAACGGGCGTTTACGATGTGCGGGAGCCATACGGCCATCGGCGCCATATGTATGTAAATTTTGGTCAAGCATAAACACAAATCACACCGTTCCAAAAAATACAAACACTCGACAAGGGAATGGAGCCCCCCACCCCACAAATGGAGGTATAACTTTATCCAGCGTTAATCATTCCCATTAACCGAGCGTTGAAATTGAATGCTATGGTAGCATAATGCTTCTGCGCTTTACTACCAGGATCCGGATTCCGTGAGCTTGAAGCTTACCGCACTTTAAGATCACACCCAATGTTGCACGATGACTCAACCTTCCAGATTCAACGGCGATCGCACGATTAGCATTTTTAACCCATCGCGAGCAAGTCTCCCAACAAAAGTACGAACAAAAGTTTGTGCGTGGTGCCGCGACTGTCGCTAGGACCAATCACTTGGGTGATATCTCATTTACAAAGGCGCCACAGCACGCATGTGGTCCAACGCTCGGTACAAAGCGAACGATCATCCCTTTCAGCAGCTGATTTCGAACCCGTGTCCAATCCGGACGAAACATCAATAAAATTTATCGTTATTGGTGCTGAACGCTACTCCCGCCGGTGGACCGCACAGCTTTAGCTGCTGGCGAAATAGTACGCACGGCATATGACCGAATGACCGGTTTGGGAAACGAGCCAACAACATAAAGTTATCGCTACGGTCACCTTAACCCAGGAAAGCTACAACTTCTAGTGGAGTGGATGGTTTTTAGCGTCGCGAGAAGGCGTTAGGACGGGACGGGCAGGAGTTAGCCCATAAATCTCTTAATTTAAAATCAATCAAACAACCCACCTCTGTCTCTGTCGCAGATACCCGGTAGATAGTCGGATAGGCTGCAAAGGCGTCGTACCCGAACCGCGGGGTACAAGGACTTTGGATGGATGGATCCCACGATATCCGGTTTCGCCCCGGTGACAAACGCTAATCAGCGCGCCCTGTGCGACTGGAAAAGGCGTACCACAACAAAATGGCCAATCAATCGGGGCCTACCGTAGCTGCCACCCAGACGCAACGTGAACCTTGCTGGAACTGGCGATGGTGGTGGTGGTGGTGGTGGTGGTGGTCGGCCTGTTTTTATGATCCCCCAACCCGACTGCGATGATTATCAAAAAGTGTACCGAAATCGCAACAACCAAAATTAAAGTCCCATAAAAAGTTTCCTTGATAAAGGTTACGGGGTGGGAGTGTGGGAGGTTGGTAGTAGCGGGGGAGGGACATACAGTAAACTGTTTTTGGGTGCTTTAAATGTTGCTTATTCGCCCCGATTGATTAGCTGTCCTTTCAAGGCTTTGGTTGTTTATCGGTTGTTAGCTGTGGTAAAGCATTGGATCTTAAAGTTTGTTGGAACATTGTCCATTATATGGGTTTTTTTAAACTCTGAGTATTTAGCTCAAAAGCTACGATTTAGATCCTGCACTTCTAGTACATCCAAGGGACTTCCTAGGGAACTAGTTCGTAAAGTATTTCTACAGCATGCATAAGAACATTGATGGGACATTGGGTTGTGAACCAAAAATTGGCAATTATAGGAAACATTGAGGTGTCTTCTTAAAGCGTCATGAAGTGGTGAAGAAACTAGAACTTGTTTTTGGATCGTAACCTTTGGAATTAAATATATCCAGGTATTGACTAAGGAGTCGTAAAGCCGTCAAGAGTTTTTAGAAAAAAAGTGGAACAAAATTCTCAAATATCCTCCGATAGCTCAGAATACATAATTTTTAGTTGATCCCACCAATTACTTAGCGTACATCAGACTTCAAGCACGACTTGCCATAGCTTTGTTGCAATTAAATGGATTCTAGACTAAACATTTTATGACACACTTCCTTCACATTTTAATTACTTGAAACGAAGCTTTAGTATTCCCTACAGAGCAACCAACTTTAAAAATAAAACAACGTTCCTCACCGATAAGTTCGATTTTATGCGATTGCGCACCTTTTGACCTGCGCGGTATGTTATGCTTCACTGCAGACGGTGTATGGACGAAAGAAAAACGCCAATCTTCTTTTCCCTTTCATATCTGTACTGCGTGAACAATCGTAAAAAAATAAAAACACACAACAAACCCCATACAACAGGGAGGCCGGTTTTCCTCCACCTTATCGATGTACGTCACATAAGCGAAGCATAAACTTGTGCCCGAACGAAAGCTCCAGCGAACCGAAACCGGTTTCCCCGACTTAAGTTCTTCTCGGCAATGCGATCGTACGGGGTCTCGTCTGTGTTTCGTACTTTTTCGCCATTCCGTTTTTGCATGGTATTTCTCGGTTCTCACCACCGGTCCCCCACTACACCCCATTCCTTAGATTCCTTTCTCTGTAGGTTCCTTCCCCTTGAAATAACCCGCACCGCGGTACACGCATATACGGATGCTCTTGAAAAGCTTCACCCTTGCATGCTTGCCCGGGATGGTTTCTTTTATTCGCACTGCTCAATTTCATTGCTCATATCGCGAATTTTACCGACCACCGTACGTCACAGGGCGCGAGCACGCTCGCGTTCCTGAACTCTCTTCCTTCATCTTACCAAAACGCACACACACACACACACACACCTTAGCCGCTGCCTGGTAACCCAAACGTGTCGATCGAGCTCGTGTCGATATAGCTGCATGAATACGCGAAAACGGCCACATTCCAATGTAGCTGCGGTGGAAAAGAACACATGAATGGTCACACCGGCGGACATGGAAAACGAACCGCAACAGTAAAAAAAAGGCAACGCGCAAAGGAAACACACACGATGGTTTCCACAGGCCGAAAACTTTCCGTGTGTTGGTTTACACTCGGGCTGGGCGTCCAGGCGTGCAGCAGCAGCAGCTGGGCTGGTGATAGTGTGAGCCGGTTTCGGGAGGCGGAACTCAAATTTAACTGAGCTGTGCCCCCTGTGACCGGGTTAAGTGCAAATCGGCCAGGGAATGCGATAATTATACGTCCCTTTCTGCTACAGATTGCACCCGAAGCGGTTACGAACGCTATCCATCTGGTCGAGTTTTCGCGGCGGACGGAGCACAACGTTATTTTAGCTGGTGGTGCCCCAGCTTACATCTGGTTCATTTCAAATGAATTGGCAGTGTGAACATTGCAATACGGCTGAGTTGGGGTATAAAACGTGCTTTTAATTATTGGAAAAAATAGCAAACCAACTTCAAAAACCCCAAACACAAATTAGACTTCGATATTCTCGTCTAGTACAAGTCTCCTGGTGATGCAGAGAGTCTTTATTCCTTGTAGGGTAACGTTGGCCGTCAGCAGTAGCCGTCATTTGAAGTGCTTTAATTCGAATTGACGCACGAACCAACACAACATCAACACAGATTAAACGATGTCTCGGAGCTGGACATTGTGCGAGACTAATTTTATTGACTAGCGAACATGAGTAATGCACGGTTACTGCCAGCGCAATAATTCCACACTTTATATTCTATTCTTGACCTCATCCGTTCCATTTATAGTTCTCCTTTGACTGGTGTGTTTAAAGGTGCTGCCAGTAATAAAATATGTCCATTTACAAGCAGCTCTATAGCTGCTACCACGTGAACTACGACGCACTCAAAAAGGTCACCAAAAGCAACGCCAACTAACCTACTAACATCTCTGGTTAATAAATTAAAGCTTCCCAAGATGGGTTCTTTCCGGACCGGGGGTATAGATTGCGAACTGCGAACGTTTCGCCAAATTATAGTTTATCCATTACGTCCACCACTACCCGAATCATCCGTCCGTCCTGTCCGAACCGGGTCGATTTGAGAACAAAGGACTCGCACCGTTCGTCAGCTGCGTGCAGCTTGAAACAACAGGCAGAGACCTCGCGAGAAGGTATTAAGACACAAATAGCATAATTACAATAATTACCTTCATCGATGTTTAAATTGCCATCTGCTCCTTCCTAGCCGGTGACGATGGCGATGACCGGAACGCTTTGACCATCGCAAGGAGCATTAATTTAGCGCTGTGTCTTTTTTTCCCTTTCTTGAATTCATCAAGAAGCTGTTACTTCCTGGCGCAATAAAATGTCACACAAAATGAGTATAAAAAACGTTCATTAAATGGGCTTCCAGGCGGATCTTCCAAGACCTTTTTTTGTTAATTTAGGCTAGAAACAAAGATCGCCTTGCAGATATTTAGCAAACATATTTATCAGTAGGAACTTCATTATCTTAATCGATAGTAGAAATGGTACATTCCAACTATACCAAACAGTACCCTGCAGCATACATGTCAGTCAAACATGTTCAATATCGGCGTAACGACGCTTTCCAGGGTCACACACACACACGCGCGCACACACAATCATCATGCTGCCAAACCATTGATTGTCCGTCACTATGAATGAATGCTGTCCATCGTGAACGATGCGGTCATGCCTTCTTACCTCACAACCGCCCGGCAAGTCATCCGCTTTCCACCTCCATTCCTTGGGTAAAGATCTCCATCACGCCCCCAGGGACTACAAGACGCGCATACACGTCCCAGCATGCGTCGTAACGGTTTTTTTTTTGCTTTTCATTTCTCTTTGTTTTTGTTTCGGCTGTTGCTCCATTCTCGCTCCGGCTCGCCTTCCTGATGCCTTTTAGCTTTATTTGTATCATCATTATTATTATTAAGACGGTGCCTACTCCCCCCCCTTCTTTTCGATCTGATGAGAGGACCCTCGTCGTTCGCGCACGCAGAAATCGGCAGCGTACCAGCCAGTTTGGATCCATCCCATCCAGACCGGCAGGCGCATACACTGGGCAGGCTTCGACCGTCCGAGTATCGGCAGTTTCCTTGCAAGCAATCGGGAGATGGTTTTGCGACCACAACCTGTCCCGACCATCGCCTGTATATGTTCGTTTGGCGTCGTGTGTGTGTGTGTGTGTGTGTGTTGAACACAGGGAAGAAACATGTAAGTATACAAAACACATCAACTTGTGCTTACCAATGCACACACACAAATACAGATAGACCAGCAGCCAGAACAAGCTTGCTGGCAATTATGTGAAGGAAAACGGGTTTTCCGCTGGTTCCTTGTTCCTGTAGCGGGAGACCACCAAGGCGGACACACGTACCAAGATGACCGTCAAGTCATGCGGTAAAGCTAAAGCATAAAAATGTACAGAAAAGGGATCCTCGTTTTTGCTATAAACATGCTGATTAGGTACTATAATAACATTTGTTAGTTTGTAACTGATCGGTAAGTGTCGAATATTTTTAGAACGACATAACGACGAATTATCCTTTTATGTCGTAACTGATATGTTAAACAAATACGTTTTTTAGATGCGCAGAGAAACTCGTTCAGGCTGAAAAATCTAGACCGGAATCAATTCACCGTTTACAACCTTATCACTCATCGCAAATAACCTTAGTTAAGCTTGATGGTAAGTACCACACCGGAATTATTGTAAGATACCTCTAAACCATCCTTTTCTGTCCCTTTGACTCCAGTTATTTCCTACATCAAATTGTGTGCTCGTGTCATACACTACACACATCAGATCCTGCCCATCCGCTCGAAACCTCTTGGTAAGGTACGAGCAGGGAATTGATTTGATTAGGAATTTAATAATTGATCACAACCCAAACCCACCGCACGACGCAGGACGACTTGCGGTGGCATGCGTGTAGTGCACCTTCACGCAATCCAACTCACCAACCAGGTCAAACAAATCCACTTCAACACGACAAGCGATTCAAAGGATCGTTGCAAGAAACGATACGGCATACCCAAAGACGGTGGAGCATCGTTTACGGTTGCGGTGCCGAAGGAAAAACGGTAAATAATTACGATGGAAAATTGATGAACATACTGCGAAAATGCTTCCGAAGGTAGTATCTGCTGCCAAAGGTGTTTCGAACAAACGATTTGATACGCCTGCATGGGTGTATGTCCGCAAAACGAAGACCAAAAGTGTTCCATTACCTGAAATGAGATAAATATTGGAAAGGTATCAGTAATAAGTTGGAGCATCGATGATGTGATGTACTGAGCAGATCCTTTTGCATGAACAATTCACCAAGGATGAAGAAAGTACATAGGTTTTTACGCCTGTTAAATTATGTGCCAAAAACTATGCTGGAATTTGTAGGTTATAGCTTCATTCAGTGAAAATTCATAGAGCAAGAGTTTCTTTTCCTTTCTTCCCACAAACACAAGACACCAACATCCCTATAAGTCTAACACTAATCTTTCTTTGCTTCACTAAAAGCTGCAGGTTCACCCGATACCACAAGAAATGGCAACATAAATACCAAACCCAACTTAGAGAGCAGGAGAAATCTCCAAGCCTTCCTTTGCCGTTTCGAAATAAAGTTACCGTCTAGACAATTTTACCGATAACAGCAAATGCATGGGATTTGCCCAGGACTCTTCTAACCGGGCACGTACGTTTCATGCACCCAACACACGCTAGTCTAAGCGTCACCGGCAAAGACTTTATCCGCCTGCACCGGAAGGACGCATACTGTAGTTTTTCCGACCGGTTGAACATAATCGACTACCAGCTCGATCGCAGAGAGACCCGGTGTGTAGCAGCATCCCTCCCCCGTACATGCCCGGGATAATAGAGCTAATGCAACCTCAATCATTGGGGATAAGGATTTTCTTTATCCGACAGTTAACATACTGAGGTGGTGGTGGTGGAGATGGGTTTTTTGGGGAAAGTTCTGGAAAAGTAAAGCTGACTTGATCCAGATTAGAGGCTTTTGATTTTATAAATTATTGTGTGTGTGTGCCTTTGTTTCGAGGCGTAGTATATCTTTGGTGCGTTCTCTTCGCTCAACCTGAGCTCTTTTATGGGAAGAAATAATTCTACAAGAATCAAGTTTAAAGAATTTCCTTCCTTAACTGCTATGAAAAAAGGATTCAGAGTTTCCTAATCAATTTCTTCGAACGACATACTTTTCAACTAGAAAGCAGCATAGCCCTACGAACACCACATGTCAAAACACCCTTTCAATGCCGCGCTTCTACAGCTGATAAAGCATAATCGCATTATTAATAAACACTTTTTTGTGTGCGCTTACTGCTTGCGGTGATTTTGAAAAATTTTGAACCCAAAAAAAAACATCCTTACCTGGTAAATAGAAAACGTTGGCACATGGTATTCCTGCTCGTGAGGCGTGATGTGCGTCCTGGTGTCGCTTATCACCAGGCCAAAGTAATTAATGATGCGTTACGAGCTTTATTTGTGCCCGTGCGGCTTTGATAAGCGCCTTACAAATATGTGCAAATAAAAATCTCACAAGCAGTTATCAAAAAAACCGAAAATTCTTAAAGTAAGCACACATACAGCAACAAAAAATTAAACAATCAGCTTTAAGTGGCCTGAGTAAAAAGGCGATGCCGTGATAACGGGGAAGACTTTGCGTCGTGTGGGAATACGCGATGTGTGTAGGACAGCGCGCGTTCGCCAATCATTTCTACCGCGCTCGTTTAAAGGTCAATCGGCAGAGGGCAATGGACCGCCACCCATCATGTGATGGTGAAACACATACAAACACACGCTCGCTCGACACGTGAAGCGAGATAGCGGTGCTAAATTCGTGTAATCACTTTCACCCTCGCATCCAAAAAAATAGGGACGCAATGCAACCCCCAACTACATGACAAGACAGATCGCGCGCGAGATCACAATTTTGTCCGTGCGGACAAAGTGAAATGGAATTCCATCGTGGTTTATTTCAGTTTCCTTTTTTTTTTTTGGTGCGCCCTGCTTCTATTCCCTATTAGCTCGCTGATTCGCGCGTGCGACATCGAACAGTGGAATGGAGCGTTTAAACTCATAACCAACGTTCCACCCTGCCGACGGCTCGGGGGCATCGTAACACACCCTCGTCTGTTTTTCCCACTGCTGCCAATGTGTCACGCTCATCCGGAGCAGTTGGTGTTGGCGCATTCACCGCGGGTTCGCCTGATTGATGACTGACGAGCCAATTCGCGACCAATCTGACGAGTCTGACATTTTTTCGCTTAACTGTTATTTTTGTGTTGTTGTTTGCTCGTGGTCCCGGCAACTCCGAGGTCTCCGAGTTTGTTTTCGCCAACCAACCAGCTGGATGATGTCGCGGGGCGTGGTGGACCAGAGTGGGCCAGACACACCAAATAAGCGAACCACAACACCGGCACATAAAGCGAATCCGAGACCGACCTAACCTTACAAGACACCGTAAATTATCGTTCGTCAAAGGAAACGTCCGCCGTCTAGCGTTGTAGCAGGGTTATGTGGAGCGAACAAACCGCCTATCTAATTCCCAAATCGTGCCGGGGCAGCGCTGCCTCGTACCGAATCGTACAAGATCGTGTTAGATTGTTCAAAAAATTTGCTAAATTTAACATGACCAGCATGACAAACTGCTCTTGGTTTGCTCCAATTAAATATCTTTTCAGTGGAGATATAGTTTGTTGCTGTTGTACATTTATTATCACAACGTTTGTGAGCTAAAGTAATCACTGTCAAACGTAAACCGCAATTAAAAAGTTTTTTTTCTTTCGTACACAACATCCCAACAAACCGATGGAAAGCTGTTCCGTGACATTGTGGCCACCCTGGATGACCTCTCACCTTTGGTGTCATTGCTTTCGCTGACACTTGGTCGAGTGTGTTTTTGACATATAATGTAATTCTTTTCTTCTGGTGTTTGTGTCCCATCAGGTGTCTGTGGGTGACGTTTTGTCACGTGGGATAAAAATATTCACCGCGTGGGTTCATTTCGTTGTGCAGCTGATGTTGAAAATTGACCATGTTAGATATTTCGATGAGTGATTGCGGTTTTGGTAATCTATGTAAAAACACTTAACAATTTAATCTCCCTTTAAACAATTAGATACTATAAGCTGTGTCTTTTGGGATGCGACCTCTTTCGGTACGACAAGCTTTCTTGATTTAACTGAAACACTCCAACTTCAACTTCCAAGTTTAAAATATTCAACTTAAATGAAGCGAAAACATAACTCCTCGCTTCTCGGGATCGGTAGTAGCTCAAACGATATTACCGCTAAAAGCTCCAAATCTCCGGCTATTCAATACAGTTGCGGCAAGAATTTTGAAGCTCCTTGCTTACAAATCAAAGCAGGATATTACAGATAATCCTCCAAATATGACACTTTTCAGTTACACACCCGCATACACCCGTACAGCACGAAATGAAAAATTGCCGCCAGGCAGATATTGAATAACGCCAAAGCCAAAGATCCTTCTTCGTTTTTTGTTGGTGCCTGGGTAGAATGCGATGAAAAGAACATTATGTAACTTAACACTCCGCAGAAGACCGGAATCGGCCGAAGTTCAAATGGTCTTATGACACCTTGCGCGGTTGCTCTTGTCGGTAAGAACCTCCGGCAGCATATTAAGATTAAGCCAGCAGCAATACACCGACCCATGAAAAGAAAAGCTAAGAATTCATGCAAGGAACCGGAACAAAGTAGCAGTACACCGGAAGGAAATACGACTCCATTTTCGGGTGTTGTCAACAAAACTGTACTGCCGCCAGTTGGCACAACAAAACGAAATCATAACGACACCATAATGTCCCAGTGCGCGTGTGTGTCTGTTGGTCCTCTATTTTCTCAATCACACATACGCACACGCATTAGTTACCGGTTTTTTTGGGGGTCGAAACGTGCGCGTACCTTCGAAGGGATATTAAATATCCTTAAAATGCCGCATCCTCGGTTGGGTCGTACGTTTTTATGATTTACGCGAACCGAACCGGAACCGCTACGTATCCGTAATATACTGTCGGCGTATTTGTATCGATGGGGTTAGACAGGTGGTTCAGGCCGAGGGCCTGAGGATACCTGAGAGAATTGTTTCCTTTTTGTTCCAAGGTCCATACCAAAAACAAAAACAAAACTTCAATACCGTTAAAATCTGGCAAAAACACCCGACTGTGATACATCGAACGAAGGCCTCCTAAACAATCCCCCAAAAAATGAAATCACATTCGGCATCAGATTTGTGGCCGAACCCGCGGAACGCTACGCGAAAGGTTATTTCTCCCTTAAGGGGTCAGCCAAGGGTTCATATAATTATGCTATTTACATTTCGTTATTTAGCTTTTTTGGTCCGGTCCTTGTCCACCAAACGACTCAAACGTAACTCGAGCACTGGTCCTAAAAAACCCTCTTACCGGAACGTATGGAACGCATGGCGCTCATACATGCATGCAAAAGTAAGCCCAAAACCTTCCACAAACCCCAAACCGAAAGAAAGCCAACAATTTGGAACAGAGGAGAAATGTTGTTTAATTTCGCGGCAAAGCGATAATCATGGAAATTATGCTTACGATCGCAAGCCATTTTAGTTCCCCCATTGCGACTCCATGGCAAATGACCTCGTACGAAATTCGCGAAATCGCTACACTTCCGGAACTTCACTCCGGACGAGAGCGCTCGGAACACAGTTTAACTTGCAAATTATTCTCCTAGTAACCGAGATTACTTTACTTTTCATTTTCCTGGCTAACGCTTCATCGTTACACACACACACACTACTGGCAAAGATGATTGGCCCCCGATGGTCTTAAGGGTGCGTTGTGTGTGTGTGGGTTTGTGTGCAGCATAAATTTCATTCGCGTAAAAATTCGTCGTCACCATGTCTCGGCCGGAGTCACCACTTGGCTGTAGCGCATGCAGGGCACAGCAGGGTGTGTTGTGTGTCGTCGCTCCATTTATTCTCGCGTCCGTAACCTCCCAACCGAACCGACACCGTTCTGCTGCCGGCGAGAATTCTCAGACGCTTGGCAGCTTTTTTGTCGCCACTCGATGTGCGCTACTAGGGTCCCGCGGCCGTAACGTAGTCATGCGTAGTATCGCCCATAAACCATACCGACTGGACCCGGGGCTTTCGTGGTGTAAGTTCAATCTCTTACACCAGCATCAACCTTCATTGCGGCAATCGCAGAACGCGAAGTGCTACTTTCATGCTGTGCACGTTCGCCTTACACATGATGCCGGGCTCTAATATACACGCGCCAATTGCGAGGGGTTTTTTTTGTTTGTTTGTCAGCCACAAGCCAGCCACATGGGCGACAGTATAGCAGCAGTGGACGCACTGTAGCAGACACCACAACAATAAAAAAAAACAGTCCCAAGACGAACTCGCTCAGTGGGTGAGCTCCTTTTAGCTTAGGTTGGGGTGTGATTTTCTCCAAAAACTAACATCACACTGACAGTTGTAACCAGGGACGACAAAAAAAAAACTAGTAGCAGCTGCCACATCCAACAGCTCCAAGTAGACCCCATTCGCTACCATCTGAACCATGGACGGGTGTAATGTAAATAAAACAAGGCCCGTACCAGTGCGAGAAAAAAACCAACAATCTACCAGGTTATTGAGAGTACGACACACCTTCCAGCAAGAGACAGGTTTCGCTTACTGCGTACTGCAAAACCCTGGCAAGGAAAACTTCATGTCTCCATACCGTGTGACAAGCGGTTTATACAGGCCATATCGATAAATGGCACCAGTTGGTCGGTAAGTCTGTGCCCTTCCCTTTCGGTGCGGATTGTAGTTTTTTTTCGCTCTCTGTGCCTGTGTGAGTATGCCGTGTAGAACAAATAAAAGTAGTACAGAGCGCCCTGCTAACGGACCCACCCCGAACCCCAGGCAAACCGTTGCGGTCTGAATCAGGTCGATGGAATCTCCTTAAATGGCACTTTCCGCAATCTTGTGTATACGGGTTCACGGGTCCGGAGCACGGGAGTGTGCAAGTGGCTGCGTCTGTAGATTAATTCGTTCTCTTTGTATCTTTCGTCGCTCTCTATACTAGACTTGCCCCTACTCATCTAGCCCGGACCAGATGACATGTAGGATTCGCGCCGCATCTGTCATCGCCCTTTACTTAAGGGAGCGATGAAGTGAATGTTTAAAAATAATAACGTGAATTAAAACAGATTGCGTCATTACATATAATAAATGTACAGACTGTTTCTGGTGTTATCAACAAGAGTTCACATCTTCGATTTTATTTCATATAACACCTTCTTAATTACAGAGTCCACATGGAAAAAACCAATAGTCGATATTGATGTAACTTATGCGGAAGAGAATTGCATTTGCAACATATTTTTCTGCTGTATCATTGCTTCACTGCCACCATGAGGAAATAAAATCTATAATCCAGTTGTGCCACCAACCCCCGGAAGCTCTGTATCCAATGCGGATCACCGAGACCAGATCAGCGGACGCCCTGCCGCTCGATCAAACTGGTTACCACCGGCTGTATCGACTGTGTGTTGTGCGGCGACGCACACTTTTTCTGATTCCATTTGAAATGCAAATGTGAGAAAATTTCCCACACCACCCAAACCCAACAACCCTAGACAGTGCGGCTACCGATAAGCGAACACTCGGACGGCTACGAGTCCCACGAGCTGTCCATCGAATCGTGCCGTTTGACGGTGCAAGAAATTTGAAAGACATACTCTCACCGAACACCCCGAACGACATGGGGAGACGAGTTTTTGGAGCTGTTTTCCAGTTTTTTTTTGTTGCTGTTTTAATGGACAAATTAAACAATTCCTGCAGTCACTGTAGCACTGAACACCGGCCGGGCTTGGAGTCTTGGTCAAACATTGACAGCCCAGACTGAACTGAGCAGCGCTCAGCCAGTAAATTAGGTTAAAAGCAATGAAATTAGCATGCCTCGCATACAGCTGAATCGGCCGGCTCTTATCGCTGCTGCTCGTGGATGGGACGGATTGGCAAGATATTATTATACATGCCGATACGAACAGTGTCCTCGACAGTTGTCCACGCGATAGTGACGGTGCGCTAGCGTTAGATGATAGTTTCGTTTCAAAAATACGATCGTTTTATTTTAATGTGCATAAGAAACTCATCAACGCTCGGGCTAAACGGTGCTCCACTTAACGCTCTACGCCCGAAGCGATTTGCTAATGACTGTCGCCATCTAAATCAATTCGATAAACGCCAACCCGCGTCTGAAAGATCTATTTTGAGGCGCGACTTGAAACGGGTAGTAATAGTGTAAAGTAAACGAAGCATTTAAGTGGTGAGCTTAGCAAAAGAAAATGGTACAGCAATTTCGGGTATGTTTTACAGGAATCTACAAATGAATTTGATTCATAAAGAGCAAGAAGCTTGCTGAATACACGCAAAAATGAAAGATGTATCTTAATGTCGATAATCACGAACCACGTGGCTACTAAGTCACGCATCGACGAGGAACTGTCAATTCAATCAGTATCGCACACTGCTAGGAAGCAAACGGAAATGCGAACCAGCCTATATTGAAATGAAGAAATATCGTTCGCAGGTTCGCAAATTTCCAACCATTGGCAAGTGCGAGACTGACCGCGCTGCTGCTGTTCGCTTCTGATTATTTATTTTTATCCCAAAACATTCCCACGTCGGAACCGGCGCGTAGTACGTACGTGGGGTGGGCGCAACAACAACAAAATAAATACCCAAAAACTTGCCCACGGTCACATAGCTGCGGCATGTAGTTGCAATATTTTTTAAGGGTGTTTTAGACGTTCCTCCCAGGAGCGAAGCGGAAAAGAAAAACACAACACAGTTCGTTTATCTTTCCATTTCCGTTGCGTTAATTATTCGCTCATTTGTAACATTTTTGAAGAAAAAAAAAACAGGGATGTAGTAGTAGCACCAACATGGAAAGAAAAACATAACAAATCAAACGCGAAAAGACATTTTTGGAATGTGTTATGCGTGGTGCGCAATAATACTACCAGCGTGACCAGCAGCGTACAGACACCACACAGAAGCAGTCAACGAACCTTCCCTTCGGCTGTTCTGACATTTGACAGCTGCTAATGTGAAGAAATTTTGCAAATTAGTGATGAAAGTATTCTAATGATCTACCACAGCCGAAATTTTCCTCCACTTTTCTTTGCCAATAATTCACAATTGAAGTAAACCACACGACCCTGAACATTCCGATGGCAAATTGAAACTCTATTTACATACCAAACACGGTGGATCGCAGCGGCGCCATAAATAAACTTTTACTGTTCCAGCATCTTCGATCTTCGGTTCGCTGCCTGACGTCGATCGTGCGCACGCATGGTAGCAGACCGTTTCTTCACTCTCCGGTAAGGCGGCGTAACACAAAAACATGACGCCAAAGCTAGGGACAATTTATCTGCGCTAACAACAAACACGACCAGCGATTCGCGCCATCCTTCCCCAGCACCTCCTCAAACAAAAACAACAAAAAATAGAACATCATGATCTTGTGTATTTTTCACCCAACCGTGACCGAGAGGACACAAATCATCGCACCACATACTTCGCTCTCAATTTACGTCCGACTCAGTTTTTTTTCGGTGCGCATACTTTTGGGGTAAAACAACACGGTGGCCGAAGTTGGGTTGAAGAACGAAAAGAAAACATGGGGGGTGGGGAAACACAACTCGCAATACACCATACAAACATTGGTTGATGTTTCATGTTGACAGCGCGTATTGATGTTGATAGATATACTAATTGGAGCGAGTGTGTATGGGAGTTTTTTTTTTGGTTGGTCGGTGTTCCTTCGGAATGCTGTGCGTATGTTTGCTCCAAAAATCATTCATGACGTTAAATGAACCTGAAGGAAGCAACATAATAAAACGATCAAGAACGATCATGAGCGGTGGAACGTGTTTCGGGCGTTAGATTAAGTGCTTAGAGCGTATTTAGGGTGACGTATGACGTGTGCGACCTTTTCAGGGGTTGTGTTTTTGTTCAAAATATCTTTTTGTAAAGCTATACTTATGTATTAAACATGGAGAATTGGAAATATGTCTTTAAGTATTAACAGCAATAAGTGAAACGACATTCTAACTTTGTGTTAGGAGAAATGATAAGGCTAGACTAGATGGTATGTTCGGTGTTGAAATACAGGATATGACTGTACGGCAGGAACTTCATGTGACACTCCAGTAATGGCAACAGGAGTAGGTTGAGTCTCCGCAAAATATTTCGACCTGTCAGCACATTCCTGGTAATTTAACTCGTCCGACCAACTGGATGAGCGTTGCACCTTTTTGAAGCTCAGCTTGCGGAAATGAACCTTATCAGAGAGTCCTATTGAGAGGAAAGCTAGGGAGACTCTGCTGTTAAAGTAGGGGTGGTGGGACCGTCTATAGATTTTATACTATGAACCACTGAAGCACAAAAAACAAGTGGATACGATAGTGTCCAAAAAAGATGTGATCATTAAGTCATTCAATCTCACTATAGAATCATTATGTCGATATAATGATTTCTTGCCGCAGCTTCAAGAGCTCTACATAATTCAAAACTGTAGTTCACACCGTATACCCCCATCACACAAGCATACCATATTGTGCGTGACTAAATCAAACACAACAGCTGTACTTAAACTATCCGTTTAGTCTAACAGTATCACCTCCAATTGTTGCGGCTAATTTGCCCCGGGCTTTGTCACACACGCACGCGCATATCATTCCCATCGGGGGCATATTGCAGTGGCACCCTTATTAGAGACCCTCGCGGCTCATAAATGCCTTCCAAAAACGATGAGCGCGCAAAGTTAACCAACCGTGTAACGTTAGACAAAGTAGGTGTCACGTTGTTCCGACACGCCATGGTGGGCTGGCGCTAAAGTGGTCGTGTAGTTTAAAGGCGTCACATTAACGAAAGCCGCTTCGGTCAAACGGTTTGCTGGATGGGTTAGCTGTTAACAGAAACACGCAACCGAAGCACTAGGAAGCTGAGATTGGAATTTTGTGAGCTAGGTGGAACTGTAGCATATAAAACTGCTGACGCGTATACGCTGATGAAGCTGTTGCTGTAAAACGAATGTACTTTAACGGAAAGTTTTGAGCACCTTCATCAACTTCAAAATATCTTTGATGTTCCGTTTCATTGGTGATTAGTATCTAATTTCAGTGAAACCAAAATCCAGTTCCTATTTCAACTCCATAATTGTCGTGCATTATCTCACCCAAAAGCGGATGATCGGCGCACACAGTCACAATGTTCAATCGGGATTCGAAACTCATCAAAAACTACAATGCTTCAATGTTCTTCGTATCATGAGTCACAATGCCAGTCACAGTCCTTCTTCCATCAGTAAATAGCCACACAATACAATAGGCAGAACCCAATAACAGACAGCATATTCTAGACACCCTTTGAAAGGCCCTTTGATTAGATTCTCGTTCAGGAACAATCATCCACCGGCAGACTGGAGGGAAAACTTTAAACGAAATTCCATCCCTACAGTGCCACTTCGCCCACCTAACCTCATCCCTTCCGGAGCTTGTGGCTCTTTTGTTCTGAAGAGTCACACATACCGGTGGGATGTCACAGCATAAAGTACCACTCTCCTTCACAGGACACCGTGTGTGTCGTTTGAGTGTCATCTTCAAACAAGAACACTGAAGCATTCGATCAATGCACACACACCCATAGAGATCCAAGCACACGTATCCGGAAAATCAATCTCATCGCATCACTCAGTACACTCCTGCGGCGTATTCAATGGCACGAAATTGCATTCATGCAGCGGCAGCAGTGTGACAACCTTTCAATCTTCAATCCACCAGTCGATAGCGAACCTTGTACAATAAACTAGCCTCACCAATCGCCCTCCCTTTCGCTTACGCTGATGATGCGTTTGACTTCTCTTTTTGCCGAGCCGTAAAGGGGGAATATCAAATTGCAGTCAAAGCTCCAGCACGAGATTCCCTTCAACTGGGCGCCAATTTTGAACACATTTTCTATCCCTACCTCGCTCGCTAAAACTGCTCAGGTTCCCAGACTAGTGTTGTCTCTATGCATGCATCATCCAAAATAGAAAGAGTACCTCGAAGCATCATTTTTGAACTTCATCCTCAGTGTTCATCCCAATCACAACGGTAACAAACAAAAAAGGAACTTATTTGTTCAAAGGCTAATAGGAAACCCAGGCAACGAGTCTCAAAAATCGCGACACCATAAAAACCGGATCGCTCGTACGTGCTCCTTTCGCATGCTGTCGGTTTGTGTGCAGCAAATATCATTAATGCAAATCCTTCTCGTATATGGCCCCTAAGAGAGGGAAAAAACAGAAATTATTCCAAAAAACGCTAAAATTGGCCACCGATTGTGACCGATTATGATGATTTTAGTGCACACCGTTCGTGCGTTTTTCTCATTCGGTTTGGGGTTTTGTTTTTTTCCCGTCTAACCGTTGCTGATTCTTCATCAAGCTTCACAAGCTTCGCTGGTGCTCAGATTACTGTGACAACTTTGTAGGACTGGCGGGCAGAAATTAAAAAAAGCAACAACAAAAAACCGAAGTCAAACCGATCGGTAACAATGTACTCGGTCCGCCGCTCCAAAAAGCCGGTTTCGTTGATCCACATCCATCCGTGAAATATATCGATCGCAGCGCGTTTGGTTTGCAAAACTGCAACAACCCCCCGAAAAGGATGGAGTCTGGAACGAGGCATGCTTCAGCGCTAATGGTGTGCAGAAGACTGTGTGTGTGTGTGTGTGTGTGTGTCTGGGTTTTTCTGGGGAAGAAATTTGAATGCCACACGTCCAAATTTGCCTTGCAAAAACCACAAACTGGAAGATTGGTCCAGCCAGGGTGTTTTGGCCAAAACTTTTTATGATCATCATTTTGAAACACACACGCCTTTTGAAAATGCAAACAGCATGTCTCGGATGTATTGTTTCGGTGCTCTCGTTTGCGATCAACCCATGCGACCGGGTATCACATTTCAGAATAATAATAATACAGAAAATTTTATCATTTGCCCTGCAAAGTTAATGTGCAAGCATGGCCAAAATGGACTATAAACAAAAGCTACAGAAGGAACAACAAAAAAAAAAAAGTGGAAATCCAAATGAGAGTAAATAAACCAATACATAAGAACAAAAAAAAAGCGAATTAAAAACGGGCCTCCCCACAAACACCATAACCACAGAGAGCCGTACCCGCGTGCCTGACTGAGCATCAAGCGCTTGTGGGAATTTGTGGGAGAGCGCGAGCACACAAAAAGCACATATAGCTGACCCGGGAGTTTCGGTTCGCTTGCTCACCACAGCACAAATTAAACGAAAAAAAACGTCAGTCTTCATTTGGTGTACAATGTTTTTAATTTTAATGTTGAGCGTGATTTTATTATCCATCCCCGATGATGCCAGGAAACGTGGTTATCTGCAACCGAAACATTGGAGATGAAATGAAGCGGAATGAAATCTAAAAATTGCAAATAAGTCGAGGGAATTTTCCTGCAAAATCGTTCCACGATTAAGTTCCTGCAACCTTCAGGGTAGCTGTTGCTGTTACTCCCAACAAAAGGAAATGATATCATTTCGCCGTGGGAAAAACAGACTCCAAAGGTGTTCTTTGTGGTGCAATTTGTTATTTTTTCTCAGAACTGGACCATCTGCAACATCCATTTCCTGTTACCGATTCCTCTTAACTCTTAACTAGCGCGGATGTACACCATGCAGCGCCAAATTGGAAACAAAACCGTTTAAAAAATGTAAATAAACGTTAGTAAACATCAACCCGCCCCAACCCACAACAACTCACCTTCCGTACACGGTGGATACATAGAAAACCGAGCACTGCGAGATCCTCTGAGTACTGGCTAGAAATATCTATTCCTGGAAAGGAGTATCTCATCCGGGTTTAGTCAATTCGGCCAATGTGTTGGCTGACGATGATGTGGCATATAAACTGCAGACACACTCTCGGGGCGCTTTCCCGCACCTGTGAATCCGATATTTCCTTCACCACAACACAACGAACCAATTTTCCCAAAAAAAACCCCCCCGATTGAGCAAACATCGATAGCAAATCGATAGGTTTTGGAGCGTTGGCAATCGGGGCCAATCGTGTAAGTTCTATTTTAAGCTACCATTACACTTGAAATCCGAAGTCGGCTCAGTAGTTGGAGAAGTTGGAGAAGTTGGCGAAGTTTCCAAATACCTCCAATGAAACTAATCTCTGGGGCCCGGTGGTGAGACATCCGAATGTGGTGAAACAGTCAGGCGTCAATCACTCCGTCCCTACTTACCCGGTCCGGTAATTAGAACGGTACGGAACAAAACACTACCGGGAAACAGAAGTGAACAAACGTCAGAAAAGGGCGAACCAATGTTTGCAACCTCGCAGAAGGTGCGAATGAGTAAAATTTATGCTTTCAGGATGGTCCGCGCTAATGTGTACCCACACCAGCAAACCCCCATACGCGCTAAATTGTTTTGGGGAAAGAAACACGATCAACCAGACCGTTCCTCGCTTCTCCTACAGCGAAACCATCTCACATCTCAAAAACCCAATTTTAATTGTTCCCGGTGTGTATCGGTTTAATGAACGTACGCGTATGCATTAACCGTCTAATTTTGATTCGCAAAAACCAATCGCAAAATTCCACCCAACCAACCAATGATGATGGTATCACGCTAATTTCCAACCACGCTCGGGGCAAGTAAAGTGAACAATTCCATTAGCACTATCGATCAGCATCGCAACGGTGATGATGGCTAGGAATTGTAGCACATTCGCACGTGATGTCTGTGGTTACCGGTCAGTGGCCGCGAGCTGAAGGCTGAACAGTTTTCTTTTTCCGTTTTACAGCTTCTCGAATGAAAAACATAAATTGCATTGCTACCAAACCATGGCCGGGAAGTGATTTATGAATGGTCGGATATTAAACGACTGCTTTCGGGGTTGCAGTGAGGGAGCGATTTGGAGGAAACATAATCGACAGCATGAGTTTGTGCGTGTAGCAGAATTTTTTGGGGACAGAGATTTTCTGCGTTCTTCTGTGTGGTACAGAACATGCTAGGAATTGTAGCTCATAAACTGTGCATATCCTTCTGATGTTGTTGTGAAAGATGTGCCAAGATGTATACGAAAGACACATCGCAGACATTCAAAAGACACTGAAAAGACATGAGCTACGTGCCTATTTTGAATGAAAATTTCAGAAGATGAATTTAACCTTCCGAACAAGAATTTCGGTCGAAGGATAAACGCAAGACTCTGGGGACGGACTTAAATGACTCATAATTTACGACCAAACGGAGAAGACTTTATAACGTGTCCTTCTTCGGAGTAGCTCAACCCGGTTTCCCACACTTATACACGTGTTTGTGTGTGTGTGACTGTAATGCTATAAAATCGCTCTTTAAGAGCCAACATTCTAGTAAGGAAAACTTGAAAAGCCCCGAAACAAACACACCATCACGAGAAGATTAATTCCCATCTTCTAAAGCCTAAGCTCAAGCATCCTGGGAACTGCTCGCAACGGGTAAAAGCTTTCGGAATCAAAAACCCACCGAGAAAGGTCATGGTGCTGGTTGTACATTCCTTTTGTACCACAACCCCTCGTACTCGTCCCAAGTACGCTGTTTCTCGCCTGGAAGTAATCAAGGTTGTGTTGACGCCAGCGCCAGAGCGTCATAGGGGTAGGCCCTAGACTAGCATCACAACATGATACAGACTCAGACCTCAGTACCCTTTTTACGCTCTCCCCCTCCCCCAGCAGGTCCACATCCAGGTGGTGGATCGCCATAAAACAACGAGATCATAAATGTTTATGCTCGCAACTCATAAATTGATATAAATACATTGCACCCCAGGACGGTGTTGTGGTGCGCTCACCGTGGCCGGGTGTGCTGTTCTGCTGCTGATTTTATTTGAAAACAGTTTAATGCTGCCCGGGCTGGGTAGCAGTAGTTGGTTGTGGTACTGCTGGGGCACTGTAGCAGTACACAAAACTCCGGGCCAAACAAACCTATCTGGGTGTTTATTTCATTTCTCTTTTGGTGGTTGTGTTGTTATGATTAGCGCAGGCTGATTGTTGGGAAAGAATTTGAGCGAGTAGGTGAAGGTTTAAAAAATAAACTATTGCGGTTTTCTTTACAAAAAAACAGTAGCTTCAATTGAAGATGTATTAGGAACAACAGAACTACGATACACTCAAAAATGATCCGTCTTCTTGAGTCTCTATATGCTCTTAGCCTTCTAATACTTTATTCCAACCGCACAAATCCTTCCCAAAAAGGTAACACAAGAGTAGCGATATTATATGGCATAGGCAGACTTCACCGAGACTACGCGCATCCGAACTATCAGAACCGAAACACCGTAACAGAAGTTCCTTCCGCTCGTCTAACGCTGGAATTTATAGCACCAACCGTAAAACTTACCAGCCTCCAACGAAAACACACACACACACCGAGTGCGATGTTTTATAACCCTAAAACGAACGCTTTGTTTTCACCATAACGACAGTTGCCACTTGTTTCAGAAACGTGGGCTCACCTGTGCCCTTAATCCGCATGTAACGACGAATCTTTCGCCCACCCTTTTTAACCAGCTCGTCACACCGGACAACACAGCAAAAACTGGCTGGCCTCGCACATTGCACCATTGCACAAAGGGGGGATAACACACACACACACGGCTGATGAATTGGTAGAAAACTATGACTGTCTGACTGACTCATCGAAACCCTTCTTTGAGAAGTCTTTTTTTTTTCACCTAAACACAGTAAGTGGCGCGAGGCAACATAATCGGCAACACGGTGTCGGTCATTGAAAAAAACGCCTTCGTTTTCTGGTCGCTCACACGCACCACAAACGAACCCCCGCCCGATTCGTTGACGACCTACGACAAGCGATCAGTGTAGCACAACGGTCGTCGTTGTGGCGCCCTTATCAACCCTGCTAATTTCTGATGTGTGATCCCTTTTTGCCGTAAGTATGGGCTGGTGTTCTGCTTCGCTTCCACGAGTGCTTACATCAACAGCAACAAAAAAGGCAGGGGGGGAAGCAGCAGTTTAAGGCTGTTTTTTTACACCACAGCTCAGTTTGAAATGTAAACAAACGGTCATGTTATTATCAGTAAGTATGTCGATAAGAGCGCTGGAAAAGTGTGCTACGTGCATGCAAACGCTGGACGCTTCCCACTCGGTGGGGTAGGGCAAACTCGAGGACATAAGACCAGCTGATACATTGAGCTTAAACTGTTTTTGTTGTTGTTGTTGCTGTCTACATGACTTAAGTCCGCGTAAACTCTTAGGAACTCTTAGAAACTCGTGAGGACTCTAAAGAACAGAAAATGATTCAAGAGATATAAGAACTGGTTCATATAATACATATGATATAATATCATACTATCTTCGCACTACAGCTTCCACTACTTCGTTGCTGCAACACTCGCAAACAATCACAACACAACGGGAAGCCGCGTATGACGCCACGAAAACTGATTGCAATCCCGGCCCGGACCGTGAGCTCCTCCAATCACAACAGTCGGTACGCACTGTTTACAAACATTTCATGTGTCATGCTGCCGAGGCGCTGACGAGTAGGACAAGGGTTGCGCGATGGTGTGCGCTGGTCGTTCATGATACGATCAGTGCTCTAGGTTCCCGTGTGACATTACCCTACTCGTCTCTTGCTCATGCAGATCTGAGACAGTTTTGGGGGTCAACATACACTTGCTCGCGTTTGGTCTTATCGCAGGTGAAGAAGAAGGTTGATGGGGTAGAGGAAATTAGAACACAGCTTTGATATCAGTACAAAACGACCCGATGCCTATCAGCACCAGGCGGTTACCGCCTGTAGACTGGAGTTGAAAATTCTGCACGTCCCGCACCGTTTTCTCTGCACTGATATCACCCCGAAATAGGCCGAAGCAAGTCTGTTGCTTCCGTCAATCAACTTCTATTAATTTAGCACCCTTCGCCAGTCGCAATGTTTTGAAGGGAGTGAAGAATATCGCTTCTCGTAATATACTGATGAAGATGAAAGCTGATGAAAATCTACATCCAGCTTCAAGTAAGCGATATCCCTTTATGCACATGGTACAGTTCACAGACTTTTCCCTTTGGCATGTCTCTGCCGTAACGATCATCAGAACGGCATGATCATGCCGATGATTCACCTACCGGAACTATTCCTTCTGCTGCTGCTCACTTTCAGTTTGCGTATTTATTTTACCCACCATGTAAATAAACAACATTCCCTCTATATCGGTAGCAAAGTCTAGGGCAATATGGCCTTCCAAACCCGACCAAATGCCGGATGTGACCGGATGAAAAGGGTTTTTGCAGCGTTGCTAGGGTTTATTTTTGTTGTGCCGGTCGAAAAGCGACAAGCGTGGAGACACGCATTCCGCATTTGATGAAGCGCAAGATGTTGCCCACAACAACAGCAACTGTCGTCACTGTAGTGTCTTAATTATTGACAAGAATGTTCCGGACTGAAAGACTTTCTTCAGGCTTTAACGATGCTACATCTTTATCGAAGGGACGGTTTCGGGTAATCTAATAATACGCATTCTTACATCCTTAAGAGTAGCAAATTGTATTTTTGAACACCGCAAAACGTTTACACTTTATTTGTCGTCAAGAAAAGGAAAACATACGAATTGAACAAGAAGTTTGACGTAATATTTGAGGAGAAGTAATTCTATACAAAAAGGTAGCTTTCGGAGAATGCGACAAAAGAAGGTCATCGTGGAATTCTATCGTAATAATGCATATTTTCGACACACAGACTTCTTTTATCATTGTTGATGATAAACAAGCAGCGTGTCCTTTTCTTCTAGCTCCAGGAAATAGGACGACGTAGAAATTATTAATTCAGCTTATGCCATAATTAAAATAAGAATTAAAACCATAATTGCATGTAGGAAGCTAAAATTTAACAAATTTTATTTCAACCAATATTGAAACATGAAAACACTTCTACAAAAGGCACACAGGAATCAAGAGAAGGTGCCCGTTTTATGACAAAAACTGCACTTTTTTCCGACAAGCCTCACTCGACTTTACAGCACCACTAGCAAAACACAATACACCTTTGAACAGGGTCCGGCATGGCATGGCTTCCCCGGCGAAAAAAAAACAGAACTCGGCACCTTTATGTTGTGCGCCCCCGTAAAGCGACACATCTCTTGGAGAACGGAAAAACAAAAGGCCCATCCCCGATGACCCGATGAGATTGTCCGGTCAATGCGCACAAGGCGCACCAGCATCATCACCATCATCATCGTCCACACATCGCCAACCGACGGGCACTGCAAAAAGTCGTAAAATCAATTTTTATTGCTCTATTTCTCCTCCGGTGTTGCTTCCCACGACGATGGATGGACCGGTGCGCAGCAGCAAACCGGTAGGGACGTTGGCGTTCGGCCGAAGCCCGTTTAGCACAAAGCACAGGGTTAGGTTGTATATAGGGCTCAAGCTTCAATTCTATTCGTGCCTCGGAAGAGAAAAGGCTCAAGAGAGCATGCTCACCGGGAGGTCCTGCTGTGCGCAGAAATGGTTCGTCCAGTCCTCGGCAGTGTCCTTACCGCTGTGCTCTGAAGCTATTCTTGGTAGCGGACGGGCGAAAAAGAGCAACCGTTAAGTCATGACCAAGGTACCAAACAAAAAAAAAAGCTTACATCCTTAGACGAAATCAATTGACCTGTGCCGAAAAGCGGTCATTATAACGGTGCACTCGAGTGGCCCCGGGGAAAATTGTCGGTTCGAGTGGCCAACTTGCTGAGCGCGGGAAATAGACTTAAAGGTATGTGCCGAGTGATAGACCAATTCTAGATCCCAGGTTGTACAGGTTGAAAGCTTCAATTATCGTAGAATATTCTAATTAATATCCAAAACTGCAATTCCACGAAAAATGTGATTTAGTAAATACAAGTTAAACAGCTAAGGTTTAATTCAATAAAAGGGTAAGGTTTAATATAAATACTTTAAAAACATCACACAAAAAACATACATAAAAGTAGAGGAAAATAAATATTGATTTTTATAAAAATAATGTTCGATTTGATGAAAAAACATGAAAAATAAAAAAATAATAAAGAAAATTTACAAAAGTCAGTGAAATCCGAAACTACTCCCCCGAAGAAGCTTAAACCAAATAAAACCATAAACAAAGAAAACAAAGCCATACTTGCTAACAACAACACCCATTAAAAAAAAACAAAAGAAACAACACACATCAAACGCGCACCCTTAAAATTAACTGAATGAAACTGGCCCTTGTGCATACACAAAAGTGAAGCATAAAGCATAAGTTGTAGAGTTTTCTAATTAACAAAGAAAACAAAACCCACATCGGGCAAGGTAACAAAACAGCCAGGAAACACCTAACACTGTCACGGCAAAAAATGAGAAATGGGATCAAAAAACAATCATAACAAAGAATGAAAAAAAAAGAAAAGGAAGGACAAACACACATACGCACATTTGCTACGGAACAGTAAAGCAGAAAGGGCACGGAACTATTACAAATCCAAAGCAAAAGAGAGAGAGATAAAGAAAAGAAACAGCGTGAACACAACTAGATAAGCGCACCAAGCCAACCTCGTCGGTATAATGGTATCCTTTGCTAGACGGTTCACAGTTGGCCCTATTATCTACCCAAAACAAGTGTATTTAAAGGTGGAAAATGCACCCGATTGGGAAAACACGATAAAGGAAAAGGGAGGAATGATTCTCGAGAGAGAGAGAGAGAAGGATAAGAGGAACCTTATGTTCCGCCGTCCTGCCGGAAAAGGGACGCTCAGGTAGATGTGCCTTCCGATTGAACTGCTGATCGTCCGAGGCCCTTCGGTTGTACAAAGTCAGCAAAGATATACGGTCGGATGGTTCTGAATGGAGAGGACAAAAAGCTTCAACGCACTCGCACTTCAGAGTCGAAGGTGTTACGAGTGAGGGGATTTCAAATGAAATAAAAATTTGCCACCGTGCTGTGATAAATGTTGGATCAAACCCCGAACCAGAAGGATCTAGCAATAGACGAGGTGGAATCGAAAAGGTCAACCAATCAGCTTAGGTGTACCAAAACCCTCTATTTTGCTCTCATTATTCTAGTAGCATCAAACGGCCAACACCCCACAATCTGCGCCTGGGGATGGTTTGCGAATGGATGAAGTTGACATTTATCTTACGTTTCCCCCTTTCTTTTATCCTCACCAAACAACTCCTTTTTATACAATCCGGACGTGTAGGGTCTAAAAAGGGCAGGTTGTTACCAACCTCTCCAACAAAAAAAGGATCCAGAACAACTCCATCCATCTCGCACGCAAGCCGGAAGCTTGTCCGTGATTTCCGCACGGATGAACTCCGGCAAGGATCAATGGAATCCATCGGACCCAGGACTTCGAACTGATCCTTAATGTTTGCACTGGGGAGATTTTTTTCCCGTTTTTTCAATCAATTTTGGATTGATACGCGCTCCATAGGCACCGCGAGGCTTACCAGAGCACATTTTGATTAAGCGCGAAGCCTGCCAGAGACACTAAGGAAGGGATTTGCTTGCCGAAGCTGCTGACCTTTTGGGAATTGCGCGCGTTGGTACCGGGTATTGCTGGGATTAGCTAGGCATTGGAGAATTGGGGCAAGCAAAATAAAAGCGAACGCCTCGCGTTTGCCCACTCACTTTAGCGGATGGATTTCTTTTGCGATTCTTTCAAAAACTCTGTTTACTTTGCGGATTATTTCTACCACGGTGTGCCAGCAAACAAACATTTACTCGAAGATTGAAGCAAGTTAATTAACCATCGCAATTAATATTTTAAGCTTGCATGCTATTTGGATTTTGTTTTGATTTTTGCATAATAAATTACTTTAAAAGGTAAACCACATCAACCGACGAACACACCTCCTCTGTGTGTGGTGGCGATTTTGTATCGGTCACCCACAATCGTGACCGATATTATTTGCCACAGCCATCGAACGAACGGTGGCCGTGATAAGGCGTTAATCTGAATCTGGGTGATTATGATTATGCCTGCCAGACAGAAGGAAACAGTACCGAAACAGGACAACAATATCTTATCGCACACAAGCTCAGGCTGAGGGGCCGTCTCGTATACAAGACGCAAGCGTAACCTACGCCCCGAGTAACGACGGTGATGATGATAAATTGGAGCACCACACAGGTATCAATCACCTGATTACACCTGATCCAAAACAATCGTGCATGGGTGAGTGGTTGGAAACATGGGCTGACGATGCAGCTATAGATCGCAACCTACCCGAGTGA
Organism: Anopheles maculatus; assembly: GCA_002091835.1. Classification (NCBI taxonomy): domain Eukaryota; kingdom Metazoa; phylum Arthropoda; class Insecta; order Diptera; family Culicidae; genus Anopheles; species Anopheles maculatus. The sequence continues at coordinate 73,125 of KZ061628.1, read as the reverse complement.
AGGAAGTCAGATACTGTAGATCAATATCTATGGATGTTGTAGCTTCAAAACAAAAAGAATTGAATTTAATTGAATGAATTCAATGCATTTAATTTCGTCCGATGCCTCTGATCCAACAAACATTCTACAAATATTGTGTCTCCTCTTCCAGGGATGCTTACTGTCAGTTGCCTAGATCTTTAGCCAGTCGGAAAACTTGAATTTCAAGATTCTCAAGTATAAAATCATTTTCGGAAGCTGACGTATCTTCAGAAGTTAGAAGATGTTTTAAAAGTCGTAACTACTCCGCACAGGGATAAAACCTTATTCACAACCTAATCTCTGATAGCAGTTTCACTGCTTTTTTGGCTAAAGTTGCTCCCTTGTACGTTGTTATATATTGTATATATGTTGAAGACATGATTTCTTGAAAACATGTATAAAGAAATAACAAAAAAAGTTTATACAAAAGAGAAAGACATAGAAAACAATGAACTAAAGGAATAAATCATAACTTGTACGCATAAAATCGCTCCTTATTTAATCCCTATTAAACAAGACACTAAGTAAGCAATCGAACCAAACAAAAACATTCGAAACATCATTTAATTACGATTTAAAAAATAATTCTAGAACCCTATAAATAAAAAAAATAACCCTCAAACTGTATAAAACATTCCGCACGCCACGTGACGACAATCAATTCAGCAAAGGAACCAACCACTTCAAACCCCTTCGTTTCCCTTTAAACTTTATTTAGAGCCGGGGATTACACATAGAAGGGCCCATCAATCCTTGCACCTTTAGGGGCCATTTTTTTTTTGCTAAACCCAAACGAAAAAGGGATCTTTGGATGTGAAACAAAATTGGTGTGGCTTAAAAATAAGTAAAAAATCAGATTTTGTTTTTACGATATCAATCATAGCTTCCCCGCCTTGAGGACCACCAGTGGAGGTAGTAATTGGAGGACTATTCCTTTTCTGTAGGTTTAGTCGGCAGCATCGATTTGGTTGGTGTCACGCAATCGATCAAAAACAAACGTGCAAATTTGACACATTGTTCCTCAAATCATTGGATGGACGTTTGTGTAGTTGCATGATGAAAATGAAAGGGAATTTATTTAGAGTAAATTAAGTTTTTCGTACTTCAAATGTTTCAACGAAAAGAAAATAACAAAAAAGCAAATCATTTAATTTCCTGAAGCTCCTGATGCCTTTTGCTCACCCTACTATTAAATCACCGATGGGTTATGATTGCAGTTTATCATGCTGTAAAAACATTAGCCAACATCAACGCCACCAACGAAGCATTCTTAAGGGCTCCGAAATTGTGCGCACATACACGTGCCCTTGCCGAAATGTTGCGAACAGTAACGAAAAGAAAGAAGTATGACTCATATCCGTTTCCTTTTCCCCGTTCAGCGCATTATCGTTTCGCAGCCAAAAAAGCAAAACGCGGTGGGGGAAGATGGTGAAAGAGTTTCCGGGAATTCACCTCGTTCGTGTGCAGGATTTTCGTACAACGGAGGGAGATAAGCAATTTTCCTAGCAGAAAAACAAAACTGGAAAGGGAAATGCACTGCCAGCACGACACATAAGGATTGTGGGGTGTGCAAAAAAAAAAATATATAATAACCCGAGAATAGAATTTCCGATCGATCGGCTATATCGCTGTTAAGGGGGTTGAAGGGATAAAATAACTTTCCAATGTAATGCGGTTTGCCTGCGTACAGGCGGTTGGTACCTTGATTTGCCACGCTGACGGTCACATTGATGGAGGAGAAAAAGTTGTTGACACGCTCGCAGGACATCAGCGAGTGGTGCGGTGGCTGTTCCCGCCCACCGGCCGTCGTGTCCCGGGCCGTCCGGTGCACCCGAGACCAGGCTGCCGGTACGGAGGATCCACCGGCTAGGGTAACCAGTGCGAGCGCCGTGACGATAATACGCAGTACCATCGTTGGTGTGCAGCAACTGTAGCAGCTTCGTAATCCACGCGATCGAGACATATTTTACCACCGAGACAGAAAGATGTTTCACACGTTTTAATTGATTTTTTCTTAACTTTTTTTTCCTCTTTTTTACACACTTCACTACACAAACCCCTTCTTTATTACTTTAGAACAACACTTGCTTTAGAACTTAATGTGGTAGAAAACTGGGGTGGTAATTCTTATTGCACACACTTTGCCGTACACACACGCAGAGAGATACGTTACACACACGCACACCGTTTACACTTTTATTTTATTGAAACAAAAAAAACACAAATTAACAACCACGATTAGAGAGAGCGCGTTCAAACAAAAAACACACACTCACACGCAAAACACACCGCGACCGGGAAACCTTTACCATTCCCTTTCGGAGGGAAGAAGGTTTTTCGTGACACTTTATGTTTACACTTTTCACACCGAAAAACACCTACCATTTGAGAGGAAGTGGTGAGAAGGTTTTTTACGTTTTGTTTTTTATGCTATTAAGAAATTGGAATATATTTTTGTATATTAATTAAAAAGAAGCGATGAAAATGTTGGAGCGAAAATTGCTTGAGCAATTTATTCGCCGAGAAAAGCATCACCATAGCAACACAGTCGAATCAAAGTAAGGCAGACGAAGTGTGCGCACACACATCGAGACGGATGATAAACGGAACGGCCGAAATCTTGTGCTCACAAACAAATACCACGACGCAGCAGACAGGCCAGCGCTTATTGCACAGTGCATTTCGAGCTGCGCACCTATACGAAAACCACTTGTGCAGCATCAGCTGATGATGATGATGACGTTTTTCCTTGTTTTACTCTCCCGCATTACACCGCGCTTCACACAGCACTCGCGAACCCCATTTATCCGCTTATTCTTGTAGGTGAGGGCATCTCGATTCATGAATTCTTTTGAATTTACGCCCGAAGCAGCTTAATTCTCACGTAGCCTTGTGGATGTGAATTTCGCAAATTAGCCGGCAAAGGATGTTTTCGCCCACATGTTCTCTTACCCATCACCGTATGCACCGTTTTTGCATGCTTTGCTGTACGTTTTCTTCACGACCAATCGAAGCAACCCCGCGATACGAGACGGTGATGGGTGAATTCCATTTTTTTTATGATTGCACTTGTTTTGTTTATTAGCACACGTATCAATCAACCATCAGCCAACAACAACAGCACCCCGAGCTCCACCGGACTGTGTGCGTGTGGGTCCACTGTCTTCTACACGTACGTTCGCAACAACCTTCAAGATACTGCCTTCCTTCCGGCGCACACGACGTTTTGCACGGCCCTCGCGTGCTCTGCATCCGTACGAGCCGCGTACCGTTGGAGATGGTGGTTCCGTAGGATGTTTACTGGTGGTGTGGCGCACACACCGTTAAAGCACACGCAGAAAAGTCGCCGGAGCGCGAGCGCGAGACAGTGTACACCTCCGACCCGGTTCACCTTTTTCGCTGAACTGTACCACCAATAGGCCTTTTTTCGCATTATGTGCAATGGTGCGATGGCCAGGTTGTGGATGTAGTATGCCCATAGTACGCAGAAGGTGAAACAGAGCAGAACGAAGCGTGAGTGCAAGCGAGATGCACAGCAAACAGTTGGGATAATATTCAACGGACAACGGACATAACGATTCACGGCCAGAAATCGTGTAGTTTTGTTTAAAATTACAATCTTTTGAAGAAAGAGCACGATATTTATGTTGCAAATGGATGCACGCTCTGTTGTAACATTCAATTTTGTTCTTTATTTGCAATACAAATGAATTGCTAAAATTATAGCAAAAGCACTATGGATTTCTCAGTCTAATGTGATTTGCTTTCTCTTTTTTACTTGGCACAATAGGCTCATGAACTATAGCTTCCTGGACAAAAAATTCCAAGAAAGCCTTTTCGGAGTAATGATTTGAAAGCTGTAAATCGTTCTTTAATTCGTTAATTAAATTATTTTAAACTTAATCGATGTGATACTTTGACGAAACTTTTGCCACCGTAAATGTGCACGCAAATCGAGAGTTTAGAGGAATAAGTAAAAGCAAAGAAAAATAGTGCAAAAATTAAGACGCAAAATGATTCGACTGTGCAACTATTTTATAGCACTGCTCAGCTGTCAAAACGATCTGTCATCTTCTCTCCGAACGAAACGAAAATAAACAACTAGCCGGTGAAAATTGTTACGAAAACGCCTTCCATGAAGCTGTAGTTTTAATAAAGTTGAATTTTCACCTAAAGTAGTCTTCCTGCCATGAGGTTTATGGACGCACTGAAATCCTGTTGGGTAACCACACTGTTTGGTGCGGTGCTGTTGCTGGTCGGCTCCACTGTTCTCATTTGGAACGAGGTAAACAATACGCGGTGCTTTGTATGCACTTTTAGTCACACCAAATCGCCAAAATTTTCTTATCTTCTCGTAGGGTCGCACCATACGCATTCTTCTTTCGCTGGACGAAGCACTAAACGATGCAGTTACAGTAAGTGCCGATAGTCCGTACGAAAAACAGTACGAAGGCCGTTTGGTTCACCTGAACGGAGCGCTATCGACGGGCGAGCCGCTTACTGAACCAGATTACAACATTCAGGTGCAAGCGGTGAAGCTTAAACGACGCGTACAAATGTACCAGTGGGTCGAAGAATCGGTGTAAGGAACAAAGCTTGAGCTTGAGTTGAGCTTGGTTTACAGCTCAGATACATTCTTAATTGATTTCTTCTGTTTGCAGGGAAAATCGGTTCGGAGAATCGGTCGCTACGGTAGAAACGGAAGATCGATCCTACTTTTACAACAGAGAATGGCGTGACAATCTGATCGACTCACGCAGCTTCTACATACGCACCGGCCACCATAATCCTACCTCATTCCCTATCGACTCTACCGTGCATCTGTCGGAGCATGTTCATGTCGGTCCGTACGAGTTGGGCATCGTAGCGAAGGAACGCTTTAAAACCTTCCAGGAGGTTACGTCCGACACACGTCCCGAAGATCCATCGGTTAGGATGCACTCGGGACTTTACTATCACTGTAACGATATATGGAACCCAGAAATCGGTGACATACGGATACAGTTTGCTTATGCGGGACTCGAGGGCTCATACGTGACCGTGGTGGGAAAGTTGGAGAATGGCAAGATAGTACCGTACGAGTCGACGCACTACCGCAAAGTTCTGCTGGTCGAACCGGGTGAACATAATCTGCACGAAATCTTTCGCATGGAACACCAACAGCAACGCACGACCACGTGGGGTATACGATTCATTGGGTGGGTGTTATTGTTCTTTGCCACCGTTTGTTGTGCAACGATAATGCAGCATCTTGCCAGAGAGCACCGGTTTTTGCGTATGTTCTTCCCAGACTGTAATTTTACGCTTTCGACCAACGTAATGCTGTCGTTTTCGGTCGCACTGGTGATTGTTTCGATAGCGTGGATTGTTCATCGGCCGTGGTTGGGTGGTGGGTTGCTGTTTGCCGCCATGTCCCCATTTTTGTACTGTGCCCGTGGTATTATGGGCAGCTATCAGCGGATGGACTGAAGAGAAATGATTGCGTTTGGTTCGAGTTTGTTTGTAAGTTTTAACCAAAAATATTTCGTCATATGAGTTTTAACATGTGATATTGATAAGTTTCTTGCGTTTCTGTGTTTTTTTTTTATGGAATTAATACTCACAAATAAACAATTTTAATAAATTTTATTCTTATTCGTGATGTATGAAATGGAATTTTACAATACAAAATTGACTGCTCATTCTGGAAGATATTAGGGTCGCAGATGAATGATGTTGTTCTTCAATAGTAATTGAAGATCGACAACTTGTATTTAGATTAGGATTGTATAGTTGCATAAATGAAGAATAATTTACAAAACTATCTGAACTAAGAATATTCTTCCGTTAATTCAAATTGTACGCTGATGCTCAGCTGGCAGCACTGCTACAATGGCCGTCAATTGTGGAGTACTAGAATGCACAGTGGTTATCCCTGCTTGAAACGTTTTCTTCAGCAACGGAACATGAAAAAAAACAACCAGACAAATATTTTCTTGAACAAAACATCTAAAATTTCAAATTTTATGTGTTTATTCATCACACCACTCCATGTTGAAGTATGCTCAATGATTTCTCAATAAAATTTGTAATGACGCCAAACCGTTAAAATAAGCGACATGTGCACTCGCTTCAACCATTATTAGACGATTTTACATTACAGAAAACATTGTAAAAGTCAGAAAATGGGATTATTACACAAATGTTTGACTAACATGTTGTTTTACACCAGAAAACACAAAATATTCCGAGTTTTTATCAATAAAACAACATTTTAAAATCTATTTGTTGTCCCGTATCCTATCCCTATGTGCAGACGCTCAGCTGTCACTTTCAAAACACAACCGTAAACTCGCAACTGACAACGAACGACGCACCGCACCGAAACAGCCACAACACAATCGCTTTCGAGTGCGTCGCGCACGATCGCGGATGATCGCTCCGGTACGGCGTGTGTTTGTAGTGCAAAAAAAAGTTAGCAAACCCGCAGAAATCCTCCGGCCAAGTACGATGCAGTTTTCCGCGCGAAGGCATCGTCGGTAATATCCGTATGGCTGTTCGTTCGCGGCACAGTGATTGCTTTGATTTTGTTGGTGTGATGTGCGATGCCCAGAAGGTGCAGGTGCGAAGCGTACCACAGAGCGTCAGATCGTAGTAGGGCTTCCGATTCTTTGCACGCCGCGTGAAAAAGTGTGTGTGGTTTAGTGTTGCTAAAGTAATCAAGCGGCAAAGAAGTTTATTGTTGAATAATTGTGTGTCGCTCGTGTTCCATTTTAGTTGAAACCCGGAGTGTATACAGTTTTTCGGAAGGTAGAAAAACCTGTTCTAGGAAGGCTCGTTTGTTTGTGTGTATGCGCGCGCGTGCGTATTTGTGTGTGTGTGGTTTTGGTGCGTACCTAGCGGAAGAAGAAGGAAGAAGGAAGCGCGAGTGCGCGCGCAGCATAAGCCTCAACGAGCCTCTCGGCAATACGGGCGCCGCGCAGTGCAAGTGTGTGTTCTGTAAGAGTGTATGCGTGTATGTCCGGCATGTACAGTAGTGATGTGCGCTCCGGAGTGCACCCACGGTTCCGGAGCCGGCTCCGACTAAACGGCTCCGGAACCGGCTCCGGTTTTAGCCCGGAGCCGGCTCCGCACCCACGGCTCCGGAGCGGTGTGATGTGCGTTGCCCAGAAGGTTGCAGGTGCGAAGCGTACCACAGAGCGTCAGATCGTAGTAGGGCTTCCGATTCTTTGCACGCCGCGTGAAAAAGTGTGTGTGGTTTAGTGTTGCTAAAGTAATCAAGCGGCAAAGAAGTTTATTGTTGAATAATTGTGTGTCGCTCGTGCTTCATTTTAGTTAAAACCCGGAGTGTATACAGTTTTTCGGAAGGTAGAAAAACCTGTTCTAGGAAGGCTCGTTTGTTTGTGTGTATGCGCGCGCGTGCGTATTTGTGTGTGTGTGGTTTTGGTGCGTACCTAGCGGAAGAAGAAGGAAGAAGGAAGCGCGAGTGCGCGCGCAGCATAAGCCTCAACGAGCCTCTCGGCAATACGGGCGCCGCGCAGTGCAAGTGTGTGTTTTGTAAGAGTGTATGCGTGTATGTCCGGCATGTACAGCTCGTCCCATAATCGCAGCACTCAATTTAGCATCAAAAAGCATGTTTTTATAATGCTGTGTCGCGCATAATCAATGCTCGTTGTTTGTTGATAACGTATTACAAGTACAAAAACTAAATACATTCCCGAAAGGCATCAATCTTTGCAACAAATAAAAAAGAACCAAATTAACATCAAAGAAAGAAAGCGAGAGATCGAACCAAAACCCGGTTTGATTGCACTTTTTGGAAGAGTTTGCCAGAAACAAGTGCACTGACCCTGGAGGAACTGTGCTCTCGGTTGCTTTTCGCGCTTCTTCAACATTCCACAATACGCTTTACGCACATCTTTACAATACGATGAAAGAATCACTATCACTGCACGAGAAGAAGGTCAGCATAATGTCGAGTGCTGGAGGTGGTGGTGGTGGTGGCGGCGGTGACGGGACCGATGATGCCGGACTAACCGATAAGAAATTGATCCCGATCACGCATTTGCCTGCGTGCCAGAAGAATCCATTACAACCGATCGAAAATACCGCCACCATAGAGTTGCCGGTGCAGCAAGGTGGTGGTGGTGGTGGCGGGACACATCCATCAGCTGGAGGTACTGTGGAAGGTAAGTTCTAGGACATAAGATTTAAAAATATCCATCGACTCTCAGTCCCAGGCGCATCAAACCCTCCCGGGGCATGTGTGTGCGTGTTGTTGTGTTATGGTAGCAACATTCCTATCATCGCATACTTTGATGCTTTATGGTTTGCTCTCACAGAAAGCCATTTATTCTGTGTGTGTCTGTATGTACCATTTTTATTCCCAGTTTTGCCATTACCCCATTTCGCAGTACATTTTATTATGTGGTTCTTCGCTTTTCTCCGTCCCTTCCCGGTTTGCTTATGTTGCCTTTTTCCCTTGTTGTGTGTCCCGTTTTGTGACCGGGTTTATTCTCGGTTTCTTTTTCCCTTTTCCTTCTTCGTATGTTTCGCTTCCCACTTTTGCGAACGTTGAGTCATCCGATGCGAGGTATGCGTCGATTTTTGGTGTTTTTGAATCTTTGGAACGTTGTAACGATTTTTAACGCAACCACATGCGTATGTGCGAGAGAGAAAGATAGCGTGTGAGAGAGAGAGAGAGAGAGAGAGAGAGAGAGAGAGAGAGAGAGAGAGCATGGAAAGCGACGCATCGGATGTATGCTCAATAAAGCGTGTGCATGTTTTGTTGTTTCAGCTGTTCCGAAGTGTGTTAGAAAGGGAAAAGAAGAGAATATGTTTACATTTAATTCTTATCTTACTTGAGGAAGATTTGATTCAATACCTGTTATATATGCTAACAGTTGTTTTTTTTTAGCTTAAATAATGTAAAACTTGTGCTGGCAACCTCAATTGCTTACACTAAAGGATCGACCTTCTTTTCAAAATCCTTCTTCTTCTTTCTTCTTTATTGGCCTGTAGACAGGCACGTCTAGTAGACATAGCCTGATGTCCAATCGTTCTCCAAGAAATTCGGTCCATGGCTGCACTCCTCCATCCCCTGCTGCGTCCGATCTCCCTCAAGTCTGACTCTACTTGATCCAGCCATCGAGCTCGTTGTGCTCCTCTACGCCTTGTATCGAACGGTTCGCTCTTCAAAGACATTAAATCCTGTCCAGATTGATTAACCCACCGTCGGGCTGTCTATGCAGAGAAAATAAATAAACGAACCCAAGACACCAAGACAGAAGATGTAATACCAAATAAGAAGAAGTTGGGTTCCTGAATTCGGAGATTGTCATACGAATATGAAATGTTATAAATTTGGCACCTGAAGACCTGGCCGGATAATTGCCGGGCATGCTCCGAATGTTGACTATGATCGGTTAAAAGATTTTATGATTGCACCCTAAGATGGTTGAGTTATTGAAACATCTGACAAATCACACTCTAGGTAGACCAGGTTTAGACGCTTAGGAATCTTGGATTACGAAGTGCCTTGAACGGCAATGACTGCGTAGTCTCATGGTAGATGAGGCTAGGAAGACGAAGTCGCCAACTAAATCGCTTTGTAGACGAGGTTCTTTGGACGTCAAGATCTCTTCGACTATGAGATCTCGTGGCGTTTACGACTAAGATGATGAGGGCCTTCAGATGATGAGGTCCGTTAGAAGTCGAGGTCTCTCAGACTACAAGGTCTACTCTTGGAAGTCCCTGGACGGCAAAGCAGAAAAGACGAGGTTTTTACAAGGTCTCTTGGTGCGGTTCTTGCCCTACTCTTTTGTTTACAAAGACTCTGGTAGATTCTTCGGGCGACAAGGCGCTTAAGACAACAATATCTGTTTGTCTCGAGGTCCTATAGACGACATTGCATGTGACGTTTACTCTCTTGTTCCGCTTTTGACCCTGCTACTGTATAGTACATAAGACCCAACCTAGCAAGAATTTTAAGGTTTAAAAGACGACATTTATAATCCATTTTTAAGAGCAAAATTCTTCTTATAAAACCAAAACGTAGAACATGATTACAATACGTCTCATTTAACTTATAACTCATAATATCTATCTTGGCGCAGGTATTTGATTTAACACATCCTCCATTCCATCCAATGTACACCATGTCGGGTGTGATACTGTTTATTTGGTTTTTCCGTAGTCGGATGAAGACGCTCCACAGCAGACGTCATATCAGGAGAAAAAAGCACCGAAAAAAAATCCATACCGGGTGTGGTGCGCTGGTTTTTACGTCATGGTACTCTGCGTTGTTTCATGTACAGCGCCGACATTTATTCGCATTCCATTCGAAAATACATTCTGGCTTCAATTGATATGTGTCTTGCGAATATCAATAGTAATGGAGGGGGTGATGGAACTCCGCTTAGCTGAAGGGAGAAAAAATTCGTTGACGATTGGCTTTGAACCGTATGATGTCATGCACCGGAATGGGATTTTTTTCCTCTGTAAAGTTTAATAGAAGAATTTCGGTCTTTGAAATATTTGAAGTTAAATTTTTTGTGTTGAAATTACACGTTATTTAGGGTAAGCCCTGTTGCTGTAATAAATTATTGTTTTAAGGTTAAGTTTACCACAACAAAAGCAAAAATTCTCCTCGTAAACGAAATCATAATGTGACGGTTTTTATGTAAAGTTTTATGTGCCTCTCTGTCCCGGGGCAAGAACGCATCCATTTTATACGTTACTCTGTGCCCTGCTGTCGTCTATCTGTCAGGGAAGCCAAAAGCTGACACCACCTGTTGTGTGCATCATAACCCCAAGCGAGGACGAACGATCCTTTTTTGGGGTATCCCGTATCACCCTTTTTTTGCGCTACCTAAGGTAAGGTGTAAGCAGCAGTGGCTATGTTTTTTCTTTCTGCTACGCTCTCTGTTGTATAATGTTCTCACGCGGTATCCATCCATATCCTTTGCCATTTTCATCCCGATGTTTCGTGTCGCGCATTATTCTTTGCCAGTAGCTGAAGCATGACGAAGGGTGCTGATGAAGAAAAAAAAAAGCTTGAGGGTTCTGTCCTGTCCGTCCGTTGGTGGTCAGTCGTCTAAAAGCATCGCGCATTCGAAGGGCAACAGGTTGATTACGTCCTGCTACTCTGGTCGCTCCCTCCCTAATATCCCAACGCTTTTCCTGTTCCTTTTTGCCAAGATTCGGATGTTGAGGTTCTTCTAGTTAGAGCGAGAGATAGAGCTCGATGGAGGTAGGTTTAGTTGTGTCTCGCACTAATGACTGTTATATATCAAGTGCTTTTTAGGAGAGATCAAGGATTTTCGTAGACAGAAAGTAAAGTGCAGTTGAGCTGTTATAAATGAAATATTATTTTATCCCGACAGAAACGTTGAAATAAGAATTAATTTCAAGTCCTTTCAATATTGGAAAAGCGATTCTGCATACGGCTTCCAAGCGTCTTACGATTGGTGACGTTAGAAAAGGATCCGATTCAAGAGTTTCCACCAAAGAGAACTGACAAACATGAGTCACATTTTGCGTGACTACACCGCAAGTGAGTTTTGTGAATGAAACGTACCGTGCGTAGCTCACCTGCGTTATTACTTACACCCGTTTTGGTATGCCATCCATGTCTATTCCTTGCCACTGACAGTTGATGTGAGTTGCGGCAATCCCGGTGACAAGGACATGGCCGTATCGAATTTTAGCGGAAATGGCAGTGAAAGGTGCACCGAACCGAGGCGCTTATCTTACCTCCATTGATGATGATGTACCTGTTGAAGCTATTTTCAGACCAGGTCTTCTGGTGGAGATCTTTCACTTTTTGATGGGAACTTTGCAAGATGAGTAATAACTCGTTGCGCTAACTGTTGTTCAAAAACTCTTCCACCGTCCCCTTCACGTGGCTGTGTATGTTTTCTCTGAACTCTGTCACTCACTCTGATCGAAGGATCGAAACGAAAAACGTGCAAAAGGTGGATGTGATGGTGAAAAATCAAATAAAACACCCCGTTTGACACGATTGAACAGTCGTGTTTAGCAAATGGAAGCGGTAAAGCGTGTCATGTTGTTGAGTGATGTCAAGCGGCAGCAGATTCTCACCTCACCATTGGATTTAAAACAATAATGCCCTCAAACGCCCGCGTCTCAAAGTCACACAAAATGACTAATGTAACTTTGCATAATTTGTAGCGAACTTGAAAAACGAGCAACGCCCTTTCGGGGTACGTACGGGTCCCATCCCTCATCTTGGACGGTTTGTGGAGGGGTCTTTTGCAAGGATGGTAAAAGGGTCAAGTTCCTTAAGACATCAGGTGCAGGAATGTTGTTAATGAGCGAGAAAAGTGTGCGTGGGTGAGCGTGAATGTGTCTCTCCTCTTGTTTTGTTTCGGTGTTATCCTTGTCTCAAACAACGTATTTTGAGCTTGACTTTTTTGGTACGCCTCGTATCTTCAAGAAAGGCGACTTTGCAATTTCTTTGGTTTCTGCTTTCAGGTGGTTTAAATTCAGTTTTTTGACGCCCGGAAGCTGGAAGAGAAGGAGGTTAGAGACGGATCCGGCTGGAAAAAGGGTTTCCTTTTTTCCCCCCGACTTTGAATGGAGCAATTCTTCACCTCGTTTGTCTTAATAGGCCGGTTAATCTTTCCGTAGGGTTCCCCCCCGTTTTTTTGAACTTCCAAGATAGCTTCCAACTTGTTCTGTTTAACAAAATACGAAATGGTTGTGCTTTTTTGTTAAGCTGGAAACTTGTTTTTTTGTTGGGGGAGAAAATAAAAATGTGTAAAAACACCCAAACAACGGCGCAGCATCAGGGAAAATGAAGTACGGCTCCCCGACCGTGATATCATCAGAGGATGCAGGATGGTAGCAGCACAAGCAGCTGGGAAAGAGATAAACGAAATTATGTGAAGCCTTTGCTTTGCTGGGCAGCGAAGCCTGGTTTAAGCAACGTTTCGGAAATGGTGGTACGATTTAGGTGCTTTGCAAGAAGCTTGAAGTCTCTTAAAGACAAAACTTCCGTTACGTTGTTCTGTAATGTGTTTAACCCATTAGAAGGTGAACATGGTTGAGGTTACCTTTCGTTGAGGCTCCTTTAGCGATTTAATGGTATTTCCTCTTAATGAGTAGCGTAATGAGAGCGTTGCATTAAAACCAAACATATTTTCCTATCGTGAATCATAAGAAAACATCTTAGTTCTAACTCCAATATGTGTTCCGCAAATTGGCTTGGTGACACCGTTCCTCCGGGTGTTGCAACATGACCAAAATCTTCCAGAAGTACTGTCATCTGTTGAAAGTTACGCTCATCACTCGAACAGCGGGACCATCTCCGGCATCATCTCATCTTCGGTCAGCAACCAACAATTCTTGCACTCTTCTTCCTAATCCTTTCAAGATGAACGTCATTTCTCGCTCGTGATGTGCGCGTGTATATAAACTCACTTCATCTCATGGCAGCTCACGGTCAACGTGGTGGTGTTATTGCAAAAACTGCTGCAAAAGGTGCTAATTTTTAGCTTATTGAGGAAAAAGTTTTTTCCACTTTCTTGAAGAAAATTATTTTACCTCTCAGCGTAGGACGAAACGAAGGTTTGTTGGGATCGCACATTGTACCAATTTTGTGTGGTAATGTTTGGAACGCTCCTGACGCGTCTCGTAAGGTACCGTTTTGGCCTGGAGCTTTTTGGTGCGATGATGGGTTGATGGAGCTTATTTAATTGCGTGCGCTGGCCGAACCAGACCGGGCGGTAAGTTGCTTTGTTTTAGATGAAAAATTATTTAACGAAGTTGATGTGCATGGTACAGAAGCTGTGACCGATGGCTATGAAAAGGGTTCAGAAATGTTAATAATGTTTTTACTTTTGCAGTTGGGTTATTTTAATTTCTTAGTGCTCCTTAACTTATTTTTTATCGACTGGATCTTTATTTTGCACTAATTCTTTACTTCAAATATTAATATTACTTTATAAAATCTGATATGTCATTAATATTATTATGAATCGTACCCGTATGTGAGGAAGGACAATGGAGGAATCGTTACAATGACTAACTCTACGACAACTCTACGATGATTTCACTATTGAATTAGACTCCGGTGTGCTGGTCATGTCATGAAAAAGGCACTGGGCGACTCGGCTCGTAGAGATTTTTAAGGTCGTCCACGAAGACCATGGAGGCTCAGGACGAGCTGGACTGATGGTGTTGATGCTTCCTCGAAAAAGTTCGAGATATTTAATTGGTAAACGAAGACGGCATCAATGAGATGCGGATGTAGAGTCTGGTAGGCCTTATTGTACATTACAATTATACAAAAACTCAAATCCAACCGAATTCACAATTGTCATGTGTGTCAATCCTAATCGCAATGTCCACAATAAGTGATTTGGAATTGAGGAATTATTATAACACGTAATATCAGAGGTTTCTAGACGTCTTTAGTTGAGAGATGTTACACTTTATAAATAACTTAAAAGGATAATGGAATTGTCACACGAAAGAATTCCATTGCCACAACCGCTCTAACTCCGAAAAACCCCGGCATAATGACAGCACAGATGATAGCTGTTTGCTTGATAGTTCTGGGTGCAATATTTATATTCCATAATGCAACTTTTACAACGAGTTGTGGATATTGCGGGACAATCGGATGTCGGTCTGCGGATTAACGTCGAACGAGAGGGACGACAGAAGAGCAGACGACAGGATTGGGCTTGGGGAGAGATCCACCAAATCGTGGTAAAAGTTTGCTCCATTCAACTCGAATAGTTTAACCCTACACTGCTGTTGTGTGGTATGGAGCATACACACACACAGGAAAAGCTCTTCCACTTCGTTCGTCCCATTACAACTTAGCTCTCGCTCTCTCTCTCTGTGCACAGCGGTGGGCGTTTAACATCCTGTGACCCCCCCTGTCGGAACCGAAAACTCCCGGATTGTGCGAAGTGTTTAAATTGTACACAAAACTTTGCCGTTTTGTACCCGGCTGGCAACACTGCACACTGGATGACCTTTTGCTTGGTTAGTGAAGCATCCATGTCCTGCGTCGCTTCCTTTTCGTGCTTCCTCCAAACCACCGGCCGATGTTCGGCTCGGTCTAAGGAAGGTCGGACTGTCAACGTCGTTTTAGACTTCGGCCAACTAGCATCGGATACACACGGGCGGAGCTGGTGAGAGTTTACACTTGGTTTGACTAACTTTCGAGGTCCGTTCGGCCCTGTAAAACCAGACCCACGGGGGGAACTCACTACTTTGGACTCACTCAAAACATCCGGTTCGCGAGACAATTCCGTCCAGACACGACACACGTTCAGCAAGTGCGGACTGCTATTGTGGACCGTTCCCATGTTTTTCGGGGTCGTGTGTCTGGTTCATCATTCGGGAGCGTCGCTCTGGCCTATGAATATTGTGTAAACAGGCACGGCTTTTGTGCTGTCATATTATACCAAAACCGCGCACAAAACTATTACTCCCGTTGTGTGTAGAGGCGACAGAGAGATTGTGGGCGACCACCCGAGCTAGTACGGGGACACGGTCATCAACGTACAACGCGAAGGGATCGGGAAAACTGTAGCCAGTGCTTTGCGCGCTGTCATTGCCGGAAGTTTGGTGGTGGAAGCGACACGGCTTTTATCATCGTTACAGCCAGGACCCAGGGAAGCGCAAGGTAAACATTGCAGTTGCAATTGAAATCGGGCAAGTTTTCCCGGCAAAGGGTTGTTTGTTGTTCGTGTTCGGACTAGGCGCGTAGGACGTTGCCTCCAGTTATCACCCGAAAGTTAGTAAGCCACATGGTGTGTGTGTGTATACGGTAGAGCAAAGTTGCTAGTTGTGTTAGGTGGCGGTTCGAATACTCGTTGGTTACTGCAAAGCTTACTGCATTTCCGATGCTGTTTCGATCCTTTCCGGGAGCCATCGTCAAGGGAAATTGTGTTCGCAGGGTCGGTAATGCTATTATAAATTTTCACGTCATTGAAAAGATGATGCAGGACGCAAAATGATGACATTAAGGGAGAAATGTGTGATTGAGTTTAAGCAATGTTGTGCGTGGCTTCAGGAGGAAATACATGTGTTATCTTGTTAATGGCGACTTGTTTATCTTTGGACGTATGTAAAGTTTTTGAGCAGTCTTAATCATATGTATCTACAGATAATTAAACGATTTCTCGTATATATGATGTCATCATCAAAGAATTGGTTAAAGGATGAAGTGGACATTTAAATTAGATACACACACAATCATTACATTTTCCATAAAAAAGATCGGTAAAAAATTATTGAAGTAGTTCTAAAGCTTTACCTTTAAAGTTCCGTGGCATCTTACAACCATTTCACTTGTACGAACTGTAGTCGGTTTAAAATTGATATCTATACCCCACAAAGCCGGCCGATCCGAAATTCAACTGTGTATATCGGGGCAGCCAAACCTACAACTATTTATCGCAACCAATTTCCCACAGCAGTATGCAGACAAAGCCCACACGAATTAGCTTCTTCCGTATTTGTCTAGTATGGTACGCCGCGTGGTTGGTATGTAGGCTTTAAGGCTGAAAACTCTGTGATCCCGGTCGGTCCAGATCGGGAGGTAATCCTTACCCTTTTGCATGTACAATTTTGCGGTTAACCATTGGAATACCCCTTCTTCGCTGTGGCCATAAACTTTGCTATCGAAACACCAGAGGCGACCGGAACACGCCACTAGGAGCGAGACAGAAATCGTGTGTCGAGGTCAGGTTCGGTAAGGATGGGCTGTTCGTCCCTGTTTTTCTCCGGAGGTCCGGAGAAAGGAGATGTTGAGATTGTTTTGATTTTTATAGGCAACACAAACCATCGAATCGAATTGGCGTACGGTGGTCGAGGGATCGGGAAGGATTTTAAAGGAACAAATAACCAAAATCGAATAGGGCCGAACCCCGTTGTTGATGACTTGCTGTGGCTGGTGATGCTGGTACTGCTGCCACCAACTGAAGCCTTTTGCCGAGGTCGCGCAGCATGTTATCTCGTCTGCGTTCCCTCCGTCCTATGATGGGCTGATCCGTTCGCTCTTAAATCCCTTCGAATGGTTGGCGAAATTGGTATCTTCGGCTTCGGATGCTCCATTCCGGTCTGTTGTGAAACGAGCAAACCAATTTCCATCTAATTCCCACCCGTGCCTCAACTCTTTGGCTGGCGGTTGGCTTTTCCGAGTAATTTGATAGTAAAATGAGACAGCTTTAGACGGAGTGAGAGCAGCTTTAATTTTATCGGTCACTTGTGGGTGTTGCCGTGGTGAATTGGTATACCATCCAAACATATTGTAGTGCAGCCATAGTTGATACGGTGATCAGCAGCAGACAGTTTGTGCTGCTAATATGGGCATATTTGATGTGTGGGGTCTTTTGGAGACGGTGACGAGGGCAACTGAAGAATGAAGATGGCATCTTTGTGGTGAAAATGGAATAAAAACACACTTCCATAGACTTCTGCTGTCTGGCATACAAATGGCATATGGGAAGCGGGGAGTGGTCGCTGCTGTACCAGCATCAGAAATCTATGTTTATTCGATAGATGTTTTGTGGAATAATAAAACTTTATTACGGCGCACTTGTTGAACAATCTTTGTATGGTTCACACAACCACCAGCACCAACCAATAGATCCAACGAAAAGAGGTGGTAGAGCGTATTTTTTGTTAGAATGTATTTTATTTATGTTAATCTTGATGTAGCTTGATGCTGCCGGTATACGGACCATTTCAGTGACGTCCAATGTGATGCACGTTGTTGGTAAACTAATATTTGGTTGTATTCGGTGCTTACTGTTTCAAAGGGGAGTACATAACATATGTTGGTTTAAATTCCGGGAAGGACTATTTGAAGTTTATTATTGTAATATTTTCTTTAAATTTTAAACAGTTAACTCAATGTTATGAATAATGTCTCATTTATATTTGGTGGGATCAACGCCACATTATGTATTGTGAACCATAAATGTTCGTTTGTGGAAAATTATATTCGCTCGATGGAACAAAAGTATATCACTTATCTGTGCTACGTTCTCGACAAAAGATAGTATAGACCCATGCAAGTGACATCCGGCAAGTCCGGTTTTCGTGCTTTAAGAGTGCAACCCCAAAGCGCTTGTCTCTGCGGTACGGATCATTGAATTTCACTGGAAATGCAAATCCTGCCAGTGCAATGGAACCGATCATTCCCGAATGCCCCCAAACACGGACGACTGAATTCTGGTCTCAGGGTTCCATCTGAGGCGAACCATTTGCAGATACACACGCACACACAGACAGAATGTGGTAGCTTGACTTGTTTGAGCGTCCCACAGTGCATAAATGAATGCGCCATTGCGTTTTGCAACATCTGTACCCATATCTGTGCCTTCTTCCCCTTCCATTTCGCTCTCTCTCTTTCTCTCGCTATCTGTACCTCCGTTTTCTGTAGCAGCGCAATTTAGGCGTCGGTCGTGTACATGTAGAAATCCGTTTTGCTCCGAGGACCCATTACAGTTGACTAACTATTTTAAATCCCCAGCTGGGATTTTGTGAAAATTGGCCAACTTTCTAGCGTTGGTGCGAGCATAACAACAGCAAGATAAAAAACGGACTTCAACAGCGAGCGAAAAACACTGTTTCCTTCGCGACAACAATAGCGTCATTGAAAACAAAACCAAAAAAAAAATGGCGGAAAAAAAGAACAAAAAAAAAAAACTAGTGTGGAGTGTGGCACTTCCGTTCAACGGTGGCACTTCCGGAGTTTCGAGCCCGTTTGTTTCGCGCTCCTCCAATTACCGCATTGCATTTCGGGCGCGCGCACACTCTGGAAAAGCCTTTTTGTCAACTATTAGCAAAACCTGGGATGGGTACGCTAGGTAGAGGTCCTCTGGTTAGGTTTGGCGGAACTGCAACTGACGTGAAAAGTGTTATCCATGTCCTGTGGATGTAAGTTTTTTTATCTCTCTTTCGTTTCGCCGTTTGCTTCATTTGATTTTCTCAGATTTTAACCCGTGGATTGTGCGTTTCACGTGGTGAGCCGCTGCGATGGTAACGATGACCAGCTGAAACACGGTAGTCCTTTCTCTCTGTGGTGTAGCTGCTGCTACTGCTGGGAGTCTAGGAATATCGGGTGCAGTTTTTTTTGTTCGTTAGGTTTGCCTACTCTCTTCATGGAAAACTCAACATTTTCCACTGGACGATGTGAGAGCTGCCGTGCTGGTTGGTCGGCGCTTCCGGTTTCCGGATAACGTTTGGGAAATTATGTGCCCAGTGGAGGCGCCGGTGCTGGATTTGGTTACATCGATTGTGGCCAGTGTGGTGTGCGTACTCTTCCCTCTAATGGTGTTAAGGTCAGTGGTAGGTAGACAAATCTGTTTTTCAGTTATCTTAACGTATTTCAAACAGTGTGATAACAGTACAATAGTTTTATACAAGTAATGCATTTTAGTAATTCATAGCTAATATAACCTTCATTTAAGTCCCAGGTTGCCAGCCACTGATCTTGACCAGATCATGGTACTACTGATATCCAGTGTCAACGCAACTACAGTTTCCGCAGTATTCAAAACCTACTGTTGTGTGGTCCTCTTTACTAGCATTACTAGCACATTTACCGCTGGCGCTAGTATCAACTATTGCAGGTTTCAGATTACAGAAATGATCCCAAGCGAACGTTTGATGCTTTTGCATGGTACAGAATGGCGTGGGAAATTAGTGGGAAGGTGGGCTAAATTGAATGTAATTTAAATTTACTCTGTTTTTTAATGCGTCTATGGAGTTCACTACTAGCCATATGCATTGGGTGTATTATGGTTGTTGGAACCACAGGGATAACCACAACAGTAGGCATCTGTGGTGAAGCCTTGGTTAGACACTATTGATCCAACATATTATATTTTGCTTTTCGATCGAAGTCAAGTGCACAAAGCTTTAACTGACACTTAATTAAAGTATATTGAGTATCACGGTGAGGAATTTGTTCTTTTTTTGTTTTGTTGGTTTTATGCGTCAATCCTACATCGTCCTTTTTGTGCGCTTCAAAAACTGCTTCGTTAAGCTTTTTCGATGTCTGCCTACGCCTTGGTAAGTACTGCCACGCTGTAAGCAACTATCCGTGTTTGGTAATATGCTCTGTAAACAAGTGGTTATGAACTAGCTCTATTTTTCCACGATATCTCACTCGCCTTGTGACGGCACGCTCCAGAGGCAGTTCGTTGTGGCTTAAACTTTGTTAATATAAAAATTCCTTTCACTCTATAAAAAAAAGTATGGGAGACTGCTGGCAGATAGCTGTACTATGCTACGCTACGTCTAAGTTACCTTGTGCGCGCTAGGCACAATACTTTGGTTACATTTTTTTGTGGCCTTTTACTTTTGTTTTTAGCTGCCTAGCAGTTGCCTATCCTTTTCCAGGAGCACACTTTTTGATATAAATGAAAAAGGGGTTCGAGTTTCCCCGGTTTTTGTTAGTCGCGTTGGGCTTTTTAGTTTTTTTTCATGATTTTATTATTTTTTTGCCTTTTTCGCAGTTTGTTTTGACCATACCGCATTCAAACAACAATCAATGTTTTGTTACATTTTTTACTTTAACCAGCCCCATATATTGGGATGCTTTACGCCACACTTCATACGGGTGACTTGTGTTTTTTTATTGACTTTATGCTGTGCAAAGAAAACAAAACCTGAAATGATATAATATACTGGCAAAAAGTGTGCTTCAGTTTTGTGGTGCAACACCACACTACCCTGTACAACTAAAAACCGATGGCCCGTTGCTTGCGCTCGCTGAGAGAAGAGTTATGGGAATTTATAATACCCGGGATAACCATTAATCATGTAATTTAATCTTAACATATCCTTGCGTCTCCGTTTTTTTTTTCTTCCACGAACATTATTGACTGGTTGGTGGAAAAGAAAAGATATGGCTCCGGTGAGGGCAGGTGGAATTTTTATGAGCTTTTTACGAAGAGTTCGTTGAGTTGTTGTGGAGGTTTGGTTCTCTTTGTTACGAATTTGGTCAAATGACTTAAAGAGTTTCTCAAGTTATCAGAAGATTGTATTGCTTTTTTTTGCAATGTGATTGCCAAAAATGTGCAATAAGCAGTTATAACAATTATTTATTATCTTACCGTTTATTCTAACACATATCTAGCTTTCTTTTTTTACTTTAATTTTTAATTCTAGTTAAAACAATTTAAGCTAATATCAAATTTGGAGCAAAACATTCTAACACACTCTCTCTTCTCTAATGCATTACTCTGGAAAAGTTCTTAGTATCGTTTGTATTGGAATATTTGAGGCTATCCGGAAATATATGGATTAGTCCATTGCTCCGGAATAATGTAGGCCAATCTAGAACACTTAGGAGTAGAATCCAGTGCATTAAATTAATCCGGAGAATACTCTGGAATTAGCTCGGATTTGAGTCTGGATTTTTACTGGTGGAGTATAAGTGGGGTTCTTGAGTCCACTCTGGATATCCCATCGCTAGTGAGTAGTGTAGTTACAATTAATCAATCTATGGTAGAATCGTGTATCTTTAAGTTTCCAATATTTAACATAAAGAATTTTGTAAATAGTTTGTGGTAGAGAGGATGTTACTGCTTTTGTAAAATCAATCGGGTTTTAGTAAGTGTATTATATTGTGTTAAGCACTGTGTAATAAAATACCAATCTCACTCCTTGTATCGTTCAAGATATACTACTTGTTATGACTTCAAGTTCTTAAAAGGAAGGAAAAGAATAAATTCACGTCAATCATTATTGGTGGCTGTACCTAAATTTTGCCTTGTCTATTACTTACAGTTGCGTAGTTGGTAAAAAAAACAACCATAGCTCATCTAACTTGATACCTCCGCATTAAGATAAAAACAAGCCAAGTTCCTGGCCTAGTTTACATAAACGAAATGTGGTACAAAATCGTGTTATAAGCCTGCCCGACAGAGGCTTTCGGTCTTTCGAAGTTGCTCTTCGTTATTACCGGGCGATGTGTGTATTAATAACACTATGTAAGAACTTTTTTTTTGGTGCAACACACTTGCTCTGGATGCAAGTCGGCTCTTCATGCAGCTCGTTTGTGCCAGAAAACCAACTCCTGGTCGTTGGGTAGTAGGATACCCATTAGAGGAAGTGCAGCGTTCTGTATTCTTCGTAGATGGAGTGTGAACGAAACAGTCGAAAAGCATTACCATTGATGTGATGCCGATGATGTTGATGATGATGAGAAGTCTATATTGGGAACGAAGATTTAGAGTCTACCGAAGCACGCGATGTCGGATGGCTTTTTTACGCCCGTTTGCTAGCCTTGACTGGGTTGAATGATGGGCAGCTATCTTCCGGTTTGATTTACGCATGTTTGTCTGCATCATACCGCGGGATGGGGTGGTGGCCTCCGCATGTTGATGCTCTTCTGCTTGACCACGTTTGTATGATGTACCTTTGGTGTGCTTGACGCACCAGTGTATCGACACAGCAAGCAAAAATGAAAGAGTAATCATGTGTGCTGTAAAGCATGGTTTGTGTCTGGGGCTCGGTGTAATACCCTGAACACTTTTCCCCGGGGTAAGATATTCTTGCAAACTTTGACCTCCGCTAGAATGGTGGTGTTGGTGATGATGTTATTAATGTAGAGTATGTGTGAAGCGAACACGTAAGGTAACACATCTTTGAATGCAGCTCGAACAAGCATCTCCATCTCGTTAGGGAATGAACCATTGAATAAAAGAAAAACACTTCTTCCCTCATTTTGTGAGGTAGTTCATTTTACCATCAGCAAGTCAATGGGGATTATTTAATCACAACGCTCTCCACCCACGCTCCGTTGCTGTTTACAACCGTTGGCGTCGGTGTGTAAATGTTCACTTTTGTTGAATGTTCACACCTCTAGTCTCTGACGTCGCGTGGTTTGGTGGAAAAAGTGGCGCTAAGCTGTTCGGCACACACAAGTCCTACCATTAAATCATTCCAAATGTGACAAACACCACGGGATGAAGCGGTAGGGAGAATGCGTTGTTAGAATGAGAAAATGATTGAATGGTATTAAAATCGCAGCATTCGCCAGGGCAGACAGGACGAATCGTTGCAGTGAAACAGTATGATCGCATTAATGCTGCCAGTGCAAAGCGCTTGTTCTGTCGTTTTTTTGCTCGGTGGATCTGTGTGTGTGTTCGGTGATTCGTACCGTCGAACGCCAGCCGAATGACTGATGACCCAAAAATCTGTACTTCTAAAGGTCGTTGCGTTCTGTGTGAGGCGAGAGTGCTCAAAGTATTCTACACACTCCTCTACACAACTGTACGAAAACGATGCTGGGTGTTGGTGGATATAGTGTGATAGGGGGGTGTGTGTGTGTGTGTCAGACCAGATGTATTCTCTCTTTTAAGATGTCGTCGTCCGTAAGTAGAGTATCGAAGGAGCGGATAGAGGAAGGCCGTTCGGTTGTGTGGAGCTAACCCGATGAAGCGAAGTTGATGTTGGTTGGAAAATAATTGCTTTTTGAAGAGTCACACTAAAAACGAGCATATTAGCTTTTCGGCGAGACAGATGAAACGCGGCCGAGCTCTGCTGTGGATCTGTCTTTTGCCGAGCTGATGAAGTGCGTGCATACGGAGATACGGATTCGGGACGAGAGTAGATCGTGATGCAGTTAAAAACCTTTTTCTCGATACACACCTGAGTGTAGGATAGATGGCTGGGGATGATGGTGGAACTTCTAATCACTCTACCTTTGCTTGGTGATGTGCATCCTGCGTTGGTCTGCAGACTGGTGTGGTTTGTCTTCTGTCGCAAAAGTCAGCGTCAGCACACAAGACTCGATGACGGATGAGTAATTTCATTCACGCCTTCCGTACCTCCTGCGCACACCGATGTGATGCTGTCTTTTCACGAGCACGGACAAGATGGTGTTTGAGCACATTATGAGCGCCTGGGGGAGTTATCCTTTTGTGTGTTTGATGCAATTTTAAGAATGAGTGGTTTACAGTCAATATCGTTTAATTTAAAGCTAATCTTTGGATGCGAATCGCATGACTACTGTACCTTTGTTATCAGTCTCTATTTCTTGAAAAGGAGTTTTTGAACAAATTTTGCAGGATTGTTTGCATTATTCACTCAAGAGCTAACTATACATCCCCCCAGACGCACATCCCAAATGTTTCCAATGTGTCACCGTCATTTGTGGCTATAGTGCCACGACACTGCTGCAAAATTATAATTATATCCCCGAGTAATGGTGCTGTGGGATGGGGGTTTGGTTGAATGGGTGGAGAACCGGGAAAACAGGAATTAAGTAGAATTTTATATGAATGCAGTTAATGATACAACGCTGCTAAAATGGTTAATTAAATGTATCGCCAACATACACGTACCGTTACCACAATCAGCCTGGCGAAAAATTACCGCCCGCCGTGTGGTGTGTGTGTGTTTGCGTATGGGATTAATGAATTGTGATACGGTATTAAAGAGTGCCCTGACACCATCAGCACCACCGCACCGTCCCGCGCAGTATATGCAGATGAGGCTGATGAATGGTGAGTGCATTAAGCGATATTTATTGTTTGCATTATCGACCGTGTCACTGTGGTCAAGTGCCTTGTTTCTCGATGCAATTGTTTGCACTTAATTTTTTCAGATCGATTGTATGTATTTGTGTTTTTTCTTTATGTACTGACTGTATTAGTTCACAATAAATCTAACATTTTATGCATATTTTTAGCTATTATGTAAAGATTTTGAAATTGCCAACAGTTTGAGATGGATTTCTTGAAGATATTAAATTTCCAATTATGCTCAAATAGACATTCCTTCCATTCCGAGGCGAAGCGTCAATTGCTCCATCAAACGTTGGAAGCTGTGGTACAAGCAATGGATAACATAGACATCTTCCACAAAGACAAAATAAAAAATTCAAACCTTTTTTTTCATGGTTCTGTAGCACGCACCTAACATCACCCGAGCACAATACATTGAGCATCGAACAACTACTACACACGTTGTTCTTGTAGACTTTTGGTGAAATTGCGTCAATGCCGGTGCGGTGCGCGCTGGTACCCAGCTTTGACTCCACCATCGACAATCATCGTCGTCATTTTCGGCATCGGGCGGCAGCTGCTCGTCATCCGCCACTACCGCACAGCAATTGGTTTGTGTGTGGTTTCTGTTGCATGAACCACATGGCGCATACCGTGGCGTCAAGGTGACGCGAGATCATCCCTGTATGAGTAACACGCACGTGCATACGTCAGCTTTTTCTGTGGATGGATGGGTGAGGATTAGTTTAGCATTTCGGGGGTTTTTTTTTTTCGGTACAATCTCCATAGACAAAGAGCTGTGTTTAAAGTATGCCAAACTAAACAATAAACTTGGTGTTTTTTTTTTTCAATTGACCAGAACAAAAACTGTATCTCAAATTTTGCAACTCCGAATGTTGGGCAATTCTTATTACCATCGATCGGGATTTATCGCATGCAAAAGCGGTTTCTTGTTCGCAGTGGCAGAGACATGCATAGTAGCGCTATTTGTCGCGGTACAACAGCACAGTAAGGGATGCCACTCACGTACATACCATTTTGGCGTCCCTCGATCGACATTGTTGTGCTGTCAAACTCGATTTCCCTTATGCATTAGATTGGAGTCCCCGGTTTGTGTGCCATTTTCGCGTTACGAATTGTAGACTCGCATCGACATTCCAAAACCGATTTCAAATGCAGACTGTGAGTGTGGTGCGGTACAGAATCGATGATCCTGTGCAATTGAGGTTAGCTTCATTGGTTGCGAATGTGAAGTCCAAGGTTAAGGAGTTGGTTTTGACAAAATCGAAAAATGCGCGAACCTTCGTGCCCAACGCAGAGAGCGAGAGAATAGTCTGGAATGATATCCGATGCGCAGTAACGGGTCGTTGAATTTGGGGACGATAAAACGAGGTTATGCTAGAGGGATGTGCAAGGCAGATTTGCCACTGGTAACTGAATTACATCCGTCGATAGTTCAAGCTTTTCTCTGCTTCAAGTTGGCGTGTCGTTGACTCTTTGGGAGAGGAGAAAAAAAAACAACCAGGACAAACAACGTTTCTGCATCGCTCCAAATGGCATAAGTCTTTCCTGCACGAGTCCTGCTTTGACACTGTGGCAACGACGGGAATGTGGCTTACCTATTTGCCATCCATTTCACTCAAAGCATTTCATCCTGTTGGATCTCTGTTTTTTTTGCTTCTCTCGACATGTTGGCTACACAGGTTCGGTTCGACGGTGGTGTGTGCAGTTGGCCCTTTTTGAAGTAAAATAGCAGCAAATACGTAACCGACGAACCGTGTTTTCTTTTTGTGTGTGTCACGAGGCGAAGGAACAGTAACAACAAAAAAAAACAACCGAGGTTGCGTTTTGCCCACAAATCGAATTTCTGGCGCGGTCGTTCACGAAACTGGTGCAATTTATAGTGGAGATCTCTTCGGTTTCAAACGGATGCACTGGCGGCTTTGTTCCCTTTTTACAGTGCGTTGCGAACAGTGTGTAAGATTTGTGGATTTCTTGTGTATTTGAAGTTGTGTAAATTTATAAAATGATGAAATCAAATTGATTACTAGCAACGTAAATGTGGGCGACCTAAACATGATCCTCAAATGTCATGGAATAGACCAGTCCGACGTCACTTTCATGACGTGTCCTCCCATGTCTGCATCTCTAGCTAGCAGCCACAAAAACTTTAGGCATAATTATTCTCTTATCAACTAATAAACTAACCAAATTTGTAAATTTAGTTTCACGCCAATACATCTCAATCTGTATTAGCGTGTTGTATCACATTTTCTAACCACAACTGTAACCTACGATGGATGAAGCAATCGTCCACCAAACGGTACCACGATGATGACAACAAACCGGACGGCTTCATCACCATCATCCTCCCGTGTTCCGAATGATGAGTTCGACACAAAACGATGATGATGTGTGCCACATGTGCAAAACTTTTCACGAGTTTCGCGTTTTGAAGGATTTCTCGTCGGTCACAGATTTCCATCGGGAACTTCGCTCGTGCAATGTAGCGGGGGTTTTTTTTATCGTTTGTTTGATTTTTTGCTTGCTCGGGAGGAAGTTTTTGTACGTTTCTGGTACCTATTTTTGGTATGTCGTGCATGCACTGCAGTAGATACTTTTTGTTCACGCGCCCATGTGCTGTGGCATCAATCGCGGACGGTGACGCGTCTGTTTAAAACGGAAAATTAGTTCGGGTGGTGCGAAAGGCTACAAATTTTCTTTGTTCTTTACAGAGCAAAATTGAAGCAAAATGTGCATCGTTTGGTTGGTGGATGTTTCTGCGAGCAATAGGATGGATTGGCGTTTGGGAACACGAAAGCTATTAGTTTATTAGGTTTGTGTTCTGCATGAGAGCTAGTCTTATTTAACTCGTTAAAAAAGTAATAATGTAAAGCTTTTCTATATTTTTTCCCTGCAGAATTTATTTCCACCGGATGCAGTTAATTTTTCTGTCACAGCTGTTGGGACACTGAGCATATCATGTTATAATTTGCAAACCAATCCACCAGGACACACTGAGCTCGGTACGGTCCGCTACGCTCGTGTTCTACCGAAAATTTGGTTTTCTGCATAGGAATTATAGCAAGCGGAGACACATACTGTTTGCACACTGGCAGCGAGCCTGCAATCACCATAATTATGTGAGACAATCGGTGTCGCGAAGGCTGGGCAAAACGTGTGTGTGTGAACGGACGCGAATTTTACTGGCTACTTGCTGCAGCAGACCAACTCACATTCCTTGCGGGGTAAGGATGATGATGCGGGATGATCCTCTAGCTGTGCTACCTACAGCAAATAATGGCACTGAAAGCTGTGAGTGGAAGTATTTTTTTCTCACAGCCACTAAAAAGCTGCCGGGATGCTGCGGAATGCTTGCGTCCTTACAATCCTGCCACCAAGTAATGCTGCCCTGGCGCGTCCTTGAATGACACGCTGTTAGCGTACAGTTGAGTGAACATGTTCAGTTCATGCTCATCGTTATGCCGTTTCCTGCGCATGCAACACAACCACGCGACAAATGGTTGAGCGAAACAGCCCAACCACACCGACCGACAGGATCGGTGTTGCTCTTTTTCAGCCAGCCAGTGTGTACGTTGCATCCGCTTCCGCTGGCGAACCGGATCCGTGAAGGTGTTTCTCACAGGAACTGAAGGCAAGAAACTGCCGTAAACCACATAACCAGATGATGTTCGTGGTGATGATCTTGTTGTAGTCTTTAATTTATCACTGTACCGATAAGTACCGTGAACAGGAGGGTAACAGAGCTGCAGACCTTAACCTGGTCTCTGGTAGACGTTCCAAACGTTTAGCATGGGATTGCGCAAATATTCCACTACGATTTGATTTTAAGGTATTTCCTAAAAACTTGATTCTGACAATATATTCCTGGCTATTTTTTAAGGATACATCGAGTAAGCTTCAATAGATACACGATGATTTTTGAAACACACCCCTAGGACACCCCTTGTGAACAATATAAGAGCCTTTACAAATTTGTTGAATCTGTCAACCGTCACAAACTTTACGCGCGCGTGTGTTTCTCCCATGCATCTCTGTTCTCACAACCACTTGTCCCAGTTCTCCGCCTTATCAGTCATGTTCCGATCAAATTCGCTTCTCGTGCACCTAGGCAGCGTCCAAGCCCGAGGACGTTTACGTGCAAATTTGTTTTTGTAAGTCCTCTGTACAAAATATCCGTTCCCATGTGTGCAGGGAGGGTTGGTGACCATAGAAATTCACCCATCATCAACCAATGTATGGTGCAGTGGTTATGGTTCAGGTTTTTGTCGCATAAAATTTTCTCTCCAGGTTCATTAGCGCATTGTATGCACCGGGTGGAAATCTTTTGCTAGGCTGACTGGTTCGCCAGGTCCTAAGCTGACGTTGGTGTTATGGAAATTCGCTGGCACGATTCTCTTCACGCTTCCCGGGGCCTCACGGTATGGTGGATGACAGAGAAGACAAAAGCCTTTCCTGCTCCTCTCCTCGAGTGATAAAAAACGGATTTTCCGCGAGGATACAGGGAATGCTTCTGTCCCGCGTCACAGCAAGCGCGACAAGTTTTCGGAAAGCCCTCTGTGAGCACGTGAAGAGGAGCGCGCACTGTATGTGTCTCGCACTCTCGGTAGGTGGTCATCAGAGTGCCTCGTTAGTCAGTCGACAGGCACATCGGGCATTGTGTGAGGTGCGCAATTGTTGGATGAATAGTTTTTTTTTCTCGTCTAGTGTGTGAGTTGTTGCGTGTATGCCTGCCTCCTTGGAGTGTCGAATATAAGGG
>KZ061628.1:0-43826 GCA_002091835.1 Anopheles maculatus | reverse complement strand
AGAGGGACAACTTCCTTGTGGCTTCGGTATTCCTGGCGTAGGAAGGACGTCCATCGACGTCCAACCGTTTTCCGCAGCGCGTGGTTGATGATGCCGAGCAAGGTGTAGTTCCTGCTGAGTAGCTATTCTGTACGGAACTTCCGCAGCCGGACACAGCTTCGGGCATGGCGGAAGTACCGACGACCAATGGACCACGGTATTGTCATCAGGAAACGCACCATCCTCCAACAGCAGCACAGATAGCACGGGGTGTGGAAGGCATAATACACATACCCGCTTGCCTGGTTGGTGTTAACCAACCACCGAGATAATTCATCACTTCTGATTCCCGCACGGTACCTCCTAGAGATCTAGTTTACCCGCAATGAAGAAGGTGGCGTCGGAAAATCGCTAGTTAAAATTCCTGGGTTATCCTTTGCAAACGTTCATTTAGTGGTAGCGGGATGGAAAGTCGAGCAAAAGGACACTAACATACACACACACAGAGAGACTCACACTGAGACATGTAGTACCTTTTATCGCGTGTGGACATGTCGTCGAGTGATCCGGGTGGAGTCGTCGTCACCGATCTGCGGGAGAGTACATTTATTTCCGGCAAATTTCGTGCCTGGCATGACGGGGGCTAGCCTCAAAATCATCGTTATCATGCGGTGCAATGAGTGAAGTGTGTTAAGAATGCAGTTCAGCAGTGCTTCTGAGGGGTTTTGTTTTTTTTGTTCAGAAAAAAGTATGTTCTAGCTTTTGCCAGACAAACAATATGTTTTGTATTTAATTTTTTCTCTTGCTGAAGCAACGCAAAA
This sequence comes from Anopheles maculatus, assembly GCA_002091835.1. NCBI lineage: Eukaryota > Metazoa > Arthropoda > Insecta > Diptera > Culicidae > Anopheles > Anopheles maculatus. The sequence goes on along the minus strand of KZ061628.1, from coordinate 43,026 downwards.
CGTTTCAGAGCTTGATAATAAAGCTTTTCAATCGATTGAGTGAAGCACATATCTGGCAAAATGAATCTGCAACTGAGACATCAATGGAATGCAGTTTTAGTAAACGATTTCTCTTTTCGCCTGAAATATTCGGTCACAATATCGTTCCAGCTTATCTCTACGAGATTGTTCAGGATTTCACAACTTCTTAACAATGTGTGCCTCTCATCGGAATCATATCTCCCAAGCGAACACTTCACAAACGTCTTCGTTTCAATGTTTTCAATTTCCAGAATTTCCTCACAGGAGATGTCACAATTTGCTCGCACCAAACGAACGATAAAATTCGCTTCCATTCGCCATTCGAGCACAGGTAATGAGGGATAGAGCTCCCAGGACCAGGATCTCTGCGCTAAACAATCTGGCATGCACAGGCATACTTTACGAGACGAGATAAATTTCTCCCGGGATAATAGTGCAACAGAGGATGATGAAAAAAGGAACGATAGCAAAGTACCTGTATCAACATCTCATACCTGTGCCCACAATCATTGGACTACGGATGGAATGTTGTACCCATCATCAACCTTTTGCGAGTGGAAAAAAAATAGAATCACGAATTGTGTTACCCGGTAAAGTTAAGTTCCCGTTAGGCGGTGGAATAAAGGGCAGGAAAATCAAGAAACTGCTGTTCCCTTGTCGTAAAAGAAAAATATTCTCCTTTAAAAAGAAAACGCGCCCGAGACTTGAAACGAGGGAATGTGCTCGAGTTTTTGGACTTTTACCATCGAGGGATTCTTATCCTGCCTGTCGGTTTGTAGTGGAAGCGGCGGTCCTTATCGCTCTCTAGACGAGCGGATCTCGAATCCTGTCCTCCTGCATATTTGCATACGGCAGTCAGCGTCAGCGTGACGCTGCTGGTTAGGGGTTTTTTTCCCCGTTCGGCAGAGTGTGGAATTCGTTTCGTTACCCCCGAGGAGACCATTCTTCAGGAGATTGTGGTCTCATTATTTAGGCAGAGAATGTCTCCTGATCACATCCCGTCCATCATCATCCGATCCCGGTCGAGCAGGTTGTTTTTTTTTTTTCATTTCTTTTGCGCATCGGGGATTTGGTTGTGGAATGTTGTCTCGATGGTTTAGGATTTTTATTTTATTTAAATGTATCAAGACTTGCCTTGTTTTCGTTCATCCTATCGTTTATTTCGAGCGTTAGCTCTTCAATTTTATACATCGTTTGAGGTTTCTTTTATCTAATGTTTTTCTTTTTTTCGTTCTTCTTTTTTTAGGTAAGATTCAAAATTCATTATCACTTGGTGCATAAAGAATAAGATAACGCTACCACTGGAATAGATGGTGCTATACTCGGAGCTTCTCGTCATCTTCTCTCTCGGTAAAAATAATCATCACCAACGTTGTTACAACGATACGACCCTTTTGGGGTTGCATTCGCACTGAAGAACTGGAGTGTACTACTGCTACTGCTACTACATCCTCTATGTCCTCTTGTCGTGAGGTAGTATCCACTGCAGAGGTCATTTCGGGGTTTGAGTGTCCTCACTTTCCAACGTTTCGGATAGATGCAGTTGCTGCTGTTAAATTTTCCTTCACAAAGAGCAAGGACACATTTTTACACCTTTACGCTGCTTACAGAGCTTGTTTTTTTTGTGGAGAGGACCGAGCGTGACGATAAGTGGTAGAAAAGGTTTAGGGATAGGATAAAATATTGGAATAGAAAATAAAACACCACCTCCAACCAACACAAATGTGTGTGTGTGTGTAGAGTGCAGGTCGTATCGCGTGCAGGCGGAAAAGTCCATTGAATAAATTGCAGGTTTTCTCTTCTGCAAAAAGGAGACACACACCCACACCGAGGGGTCAAAGAAAAAGTATGCAACAAGGTGACGACGTTGAATCGATAGCTAGGAAAAAGCTTTAATAATGCATGAGACCGAAGTGGATGAAAAATAGTAGAACAAAATATATAAGACCACTAGAAAAGGTACATCTTTTTGACACACTTTTACCACCACGGCTGCCGTCATGTCGTTCGATCACAGACGAGAAGGAGAAAGCATCGAGGGACGATGTGTAAAGAGAAGTAGTAGGAGGGCATGATGAAATGCGAGCACCACATAATGCAAGTCTCAAGACCCGCTCTTTTTGTACCTTTTGCAAATGCGTCCTCCCCGAGCCCGGCGTCGTCTTCCGTGTCCTGCTCGGTTCAAGAAGCGTACAGGATTTGTTGTAATCCTGTCGTCACCCGGTTTCATGTCGTTAAGCATTCTCTTTTGAAGTGTAAAGTACTTTACGGTCGTGGTTCCCGGGAAGTTTGGTCGTACGATCGACAGGGTGGGGGTGAGATGGTGGTTGACTGCTCGGTGTGCGCTTGTGGGCAAAGTTTTACGATGACTTTTCGCGCGCGCGTTGTGTGCTCCGGCAGCTTACAACTGTCAAGTATTGGATGCCTTTCGCTTGGAATGCATTGCAAATGCATTGCATGAATTGCTCCAATGCAATCGTGCACTTTTGCTGTATTATGCTATCGACAATGGGGAGGAATGAAATATTTATTCGTGGAGAAGTATAATCGTTTTTAAGTTCCTTGCACCTTTTCTCGGTATTGTGTATACTTGTTGAGTTGTTTAGATTTTGCCTAGTGCTGCTTACTATTGAGTTTTGTTTCAACTGTTATGCTGTAAATGTATTCTAATGCCGGGGCTCCTGTCTTGCAGCGAGCTTTAGCGTAGATTAACAATATTTTAAAGATTATTTAATGTAAAAACTACCGGTGGTATAGCTATTTCTGTTCAAATATCTCACTTTAGACCAATAAATAAAACCCTGTAACATCTACGTGACCGTTCAACTTAAGCACCGCAGGCAATTGGAATCACGTCTCTATCCTTGACCATCGCAACTAAGCTATTGATAGCTCAATTTGCTCAGCTGCACTAAATACACTAAAGTTTCCGAGCTTCGCCATGGGACCGTTCAATACATACCCCTCCCCACTTTCGCTTTCCCAACTTCTTCGCTCCACTCCGGAACCGTTCTCGATGATTTGGAACTAATTAAAGCAATAAATAATAAATAAAGATGCTAAAGTGGGTAAAACCTTCCGGTTTTAGCATGCATGTGTTGCTAGCCTCCTCCGCTGAGCTATTTCACTGTGTGTTTGCCCGTAAACGATGGCGGAAAGGTGCAGAGACCAATTCTCTTGACCACTAAAGCGCCCCGTCTAGAAAAGGAACGCGCAGCTAATAGAGCTTTTGGGTATTTAGGTTTCTTGTGGGTATTTGCACGAAAAGGAGAGTTTCCGTACATTTATACTATGGCTCACGGTATCGGTTTTGCCTTTCGTCTTCTTTAGGTTTAGGTTAAGCTGTATGCTGTTGCATATCGTAGGAGATAGCACGTGTGTGTGTGTGCGAACTGTATGGTAACAGCTGTGCGGGGTTTGAAGCTAGCAGAAGAGTTGTTAATTGGTGTTATGGTGCACAGTTCTCTAGGTTATGGGGAAGGCAAGAAGGTTGGTAAACTTTAACCTCAGTCTCACCCTCTCGGGAGACGGAAAGGAAGCTACTACATACGTATCGAGATAACGGGAGCTCGAAATTAGTTCCCAGTTCATTCAGAGTTCAGTGGCGTTTAGTGCAGTTTCGGGTGCTTATCACCATCTGTGGTAGATTGGGGCGATCGGGTGGAAACGGTATAATAGGGATGTGCTTGACTTAAAAAGTACTTGTGGTTTGGGTTTTGTTTTCGCATTAGTTTTTAATTAATGTATCTTAGAGGTTGTGAAGTTTATCAACAGTAGAATAATTGTTTATTTTACTTTATTTTTGTTGAATTCACTGTATGTCTTTTATGTGCATTTGTCGTGTTAAATCAATTTGATGTTTATTAACCATTTAAAAACACTTACTCACTATTCTGACGAATGAATCTCGACTAGAAATTTAGCTTAACAACTTTGATAACAAGTAAAATAAAAATTACTTCCTCACTCTTTCTTCAGATTGAAATAAAAATTCTCCAATTGTCCTTTATAGGACCACTATCGTTGGTAGCCCCTTTTTACTACTCAACCGGCTGTTACTTTTGCCGGCGTTTTTCCGACACCAGATAACCGGGATACATCCAAAAGTGCAAAAACAACTAATAAAATGTTACCAAATGCGGGAAAAGCAAACTCCATATCGAACCATATGCTTGCTTGCTGGTGGACCTAAAACGGAAGTATAGAAAGAATCTTCTCGGATGTCCAGGCTTGTGTCTTTTACTCCAGCCTGACAACGGTCATTTAGTGTGGTTATTGTATTTTTCCTTGCTCCGTTTGCACACACAAACTCACAAACCAGCCGCTCCAAAGTGGGCGACATCCTCCTCGCCTTATGTTGCTACTTGAGACCCCGACGGACGACAATCATCTGGATAAGTACGCGAAGAAGCGGACAGTATGACGTAAAACGCAAAGGAAAGGATTACGCTGTGCAAACTCGCACAGTGGTCCGCTGCGCTATATATTGTGTCTTTTGGTCAGCCTGTTATCGGGCACCCGGAACATTATTGCTGTCGTTCAGAGCATCTTTTGCACCGTTTGCGACCTTCCGCTTCCCTCAGCAAGGGTCAATTTTCTTATCCGTTTCGTGTACCCCGCAGAGTGGTGTGTTGAAGTGTACGGAATCCACTTTCTTCCGTTCCGCGTGTACTATTTCTGTTGGGCTTGGTAGCATTTCCCGCACAGAAGCAAGCGTCAACAAACGGAACGAGGGAAAGGTTCGCCAAATCCAAATTGCGCATTTTCACAAAATGCCAACTGGAATTTGTTGCCGAAAACAGCACCCACCCATCGCCCCGTCACGTGAAACAAACAATATTTGACTGGTAAAATTGTTTGCATGCCTGTTGGTGGCAGAACACCGAAACAGCAGTTAATGTCACCTAGTTTGTAGAAAAGCCGACAACATCTATGCTACCATATCATGAACCGGGTGTGTTTGGTGTATGGGTTGTGTGAGGATGTGTCATTTGCACTGTATCTTTCTGCCCCACAAAACCAATCCCTATGGCTGTGTTTGCATGTCTTCTGTCTATCTGCTTTGTGTGTGCGTGTAGTTCGGTTGATGCGCGTTGCCTCCTTTGACGACTTCGGTTGGAACTTCGGTGTGGCATGTGTGACCGATAATCTCTCTCGCTGGTAGCATTTTCTTTTGTGCCAAAGGTTTCGCAAAAGATGGCCCAAGAGTCTCAGCCAGACAGATGTAAAACGCGGTGCCCTTTTATTTGCTGTTGATCGATACGGATAAAAGCGTTATCCGTTTTGCGTTAGATTGAGCTGGGTTGCGCTTTCATCCTTCTCGCGTACCCCATTAATGGCTATCGATGAATATGCACACACACATATAAATTTGGCCATATTCGATATGTAATAAAAGAAAAGTACGCGTGTCGAGTCGTGAAGAAACCGGTCCCGTTCTATCGAGAAATGTCTTTCAATCTGGTCTTGGAGAGTTTGTCGGGGGTGTGCTTTTTTTTTGCTTCATCTTGCAACAGTGATGCCTATTGTTGACGGTTGAGAACAGCCTTTCAAATGTTTTCCTTCCCGAGGAGACCGCTCTGCACTTGTGCGCTATCGTGTCTTGAACCTTATCACTTGGCGACGGGGGCAGCCAAACTCACAAGTTATGCGATCTTTCCTTGCATGTTGAGCTGGCTTACTGCATATACGGTTGTATCTGGAACATTCGCGTACCGTACCGCACCGGCAGTAGCGCACACAGTGAAATGGATTTACACAGTGGCACCGAAATTTGTGGTACGATTGTTGTACCGCCGGCTAATGTCGTCGAATGTTGTGGGTCTTTATGGAAAATGGAAAATCTCGTTAACATAGCACAACGATAAGTATCGTGGAGCGAAGTACAGTCGTGCTAAATTTATCAGTACCGGCAACAGCACCCGTGGAGGGCAGATAGCAGAAAGATGGGCTAGATTGGCTGCAAGAAAACCATCGTACAAGATTGTGCTTTGTTAGCAGAGACATGGTGCTGTTGGTTATACTTTTTTTTTTAAATCAATTTGATGGTTGTACGGGATATAGGGGTTTTTATGCTTCTAAATTATCGTAAAGGATGTGCAAACATTGAAATTTTGTAGTGTGTTCATGTTGGATGGAATAATTCATTTTTATATCAGGGATCCTTTGAGTACTAAGTGTTATACAAACCTGAAAGAATCCGAATGAGATCAATTTTAGTCCACAACTAATCAGATAAACTAACAACAAGAGATTGGACAATGGAGATGACCAGTTTTTTTCTCCGTAGTATACATGATCCAGTGAACGAGGCGGACCGGATATCGAATACCGTCCAGCTCATCTCCAGCTTCGGATAAAACCAAGTCATAGATATCCCGAAATGGTAGCTCAAACCACTCAAATTTGTAGTGCAAAAGTAGATGAAGAACAGCAACAAATGTCAAACCTTAACATCTTAAAAGAAAATCCATGATAACACATATGATGGACAACAGATGCTTCCGATTATGCACTATCGTCGACGGTCTATTTTCTAACGCCCCGTAAGCGCAAAGAAAATTGAGGAAGTAATCTACCACTTGCCAGATTCGTTTTCGTCACGTACGTACAGAAATCTCCATCATCGATAGCAATGTGGTGAGAATATTTCTGACCCAATATTCTGACATCCTATCCCTGAATCACCAGCGCTCCAGCAGACGCTTGCTCCATTTACAATGCACTTCTTTCCCATAGTTTTTTGTACCCGAAGGTTTTGCCTCCATGTTTGCGATGAAACGTGAAGAAAATAAACTTTTCCCGGTAAGGCCAACACCATCGTCTTCACTGTCGGCTTCAATATCGTACCTCCAGGGTTCGATGCACTTCCGCATTCGCACAATTGCATTAGCCACCTTAGTTGGCGAAGGCGCACGGCCCGCACATACGGTAGAATGCTCTTGGCTAACCATATGTGCCCAGTGTCCACTTGCCTTGTTCCCCTACGGGGTTTTTTCCGGCTGCATTAAAAAGAGTTGATGATTATGATGGTCCTCGTCTGTGTGTGTGTGTGTACATGTTCGGTCGAATGGTCTTGTACGGTCAACATATCGGATCGAATGAAGGTTGTAAGTACAACACCATCGTATATCGTATTGGCCTCTTTAAGTTTTCGCCGCCCCCCGGGCTCGCTCGCACACTCTATACCCACTTCAGCACTTGGTCCGTCGGTATCCTTTATCGGTTGACCACATTGTCAATGTTTACGGAGGGAAAAAGCATGCTTGTGGAATGTGTGTTAATGGGAACTCTGTGCCGATGTCGATGAAGGAAGCTATTGCTACAGGGACAACCCGGTCAAGCAGCAGTAGCCACTAGCCAAGTACCCTGATGTAAGAGCATTGTGAACACAACGAACGACAAGAGCCGGCAAAGTGTGCAAAGAATATCGTAATATTCCGATGCATCGGAAATTGTAACCGGGTGGGTGTTTTTTTACCCCCCTTTTTGGTTTGCCGTAACAATCGGTCGTTGTGTCGTGTTAAGTTGATATCATCTTAGCGAACGGACGATGCACGCAAGGAAGGTTTTGCCGGTAGGTCAGGTGGTCCTGTAAAAAGTGTGTCGTGTGAAGGAAGAGGTGTTCATGTGATGAAAATTAATATGCTTTTAAATGAAATTTCATTCACTAAGTTAAGGGAAACTGATACCGAAAGGGGGGGGGCGATCGGTACTGGAAAGGAAAATTGTGGCAGTTTGTGTGTATGAGGATGGTTCGGACGTATCTTGTTCCAAAAGGGGTTTATGATTTCTCTGACCTGACAGCTTGTATCGGATTTTAAAGCAGAGTTGTATGATAGTGGTCAGTTACCAGCCTAATCTGGTCAGTTACCAGCCAGAGGTCCTCTCGCGATGGGCTCAGTACTTTGATGAATTATTAAATGATCAGTTCAACGAACAGCTAGAGGCTCCACTAGCAGATGATATCATGCTACTGCCACCTAGCATTGAAGACACACGAAAGGCCATCCGTCGGCTCAAGAACAACAAGGCACCAGGTACCGACGGAATAGTAGCCGAGCTGATCAAAAACGGTGGTGCAGCACTCGAACAGGAAATTCATCAAATTATTACTGAGGTATGGGATAGCGAATCGATGCCTTGTGATTGGAATCTCGGCATCATCTACCCCATATACAAGAAGGGAGACAAGCTAGAGTGCAGCAATTACAGGGGTATTACGGTGTTGAATACCGCCTACAAGATTTTCTCCCTAATAATGCAAGACAGACTTGTCCCATTCGTTGAAGAGATAGTTGGAAACTATCAGAGAGGATTCCGAAACGGAAAATCAACCACTGACCAGATATTCACCATGCGGCAAATCTTGGAGAAGATGGCGGAGCAGCAGCTACACTCCTACCATCTCTTCATTGATTTTAAAGCCGCATACGATAGCATAGCCAGGGTAAAACTGTACGACGCAATGAGCTCATTTGGAATCCCGGCCAAGCTTACCAGGCTTGTACGTATGACAATGACCAACATCACATGCCAGGTGAAGGTGGATGGAAAACTCTCAGGGCCCTTTGCTACCACCAAGGGTCTGCGCCAGGGAGACGGGCTTGCTTGCCTCCTATTCAATCTGGCGCTAGAGAGGGCCATCCGAGACTCGGAGGTGGAAACTTCGGGGACCATCTTCTATAAGTCACTCCAGATCTTGGCATACGCTGATGACATAGACATCATTGGTTTGAGGCTCTCCTATGTAGCAGAAGCTTACCAAAGGATCGAGCATGCGGCACTGAACCTCGGGTTGGAGATCAACGAGGCAAAAACCAAAATGATGGTGGCACCACCAGCGGCCCTGCTAACAAACACTGATTTACGCAGGGGTGATGTACAGATAGGTGATCGCACCTTCGAAGTCGTCCAAAACTTCACCTATCTGGGTTCAAAAGTCAGCACCGACAACAACATAGACGTTGAGTTGCGCGCAAGGGTGCTGGCTGCCAACCGGTCATACTACAGTCTGAGGAAACTTCTCCACTCAAAATACCTGTCGCGACGGACGAAGCTGGGACTGTACAAAATCTTTATAGTCCCAGTACTCACATACGCCTCTGAGACATGGACCTTGTCCAAAACTGACGAGACCCTCTTAGCCGCGTTCGAGAGGAAGATGCTCAGAAGGATTTTTGGCCCCGTATGTGTGGCAGGACAATGGAGGAGCCGCTACAATGACGAGCTCTATGAGCTGTACGGTGATCTTACCATCGTGCAGCGAATTAGGCTCGCCCGGCTCCGGTGGGCTGGTCATGTCATGAGAATGGCACCGGACGACCCAGCCCGTAAAGTCCTTTTAGGCCGTCCACATGGACAGAGGAGGCGTGGTAGGCCCAAACTGAGATGGAGTGATGGCGTAGATGCGTCCGCCAGAACGGCCGGGATATTGGACTGGCAGACGACGGCGCTAAACCGTGAGCGGTATCGAGGATTGTTGCAGCAGGCCAAGACCGCGAAGCGGTTGTAGCGCCTGATAAGTAAGTAAGTGTATGATAGTGGATGAGAAATAAAAACTTTTTTTGTCTGCTTTTTGTTTGAAATTAATTAAAACAAACTAAGTAGAAAGCTTCAGTTTTTTTCAGAATGCGAAAAAAAGGATGCACCGGAGAAATTAAAACAAAAAAAAAGTTTCTCGTTGCGCTATTATCAAGCTACGGAAGCTCTGTGTAATAAGAGTGAGAAAGCAGCTGTGCTAATGAGGAAAGCCTCTCGTACCGTGCACTTTCCTGTACAGTAATTTTCCTACCCAGACCATAGTAAACAATACAGAGATTTGGTCCGGGGGTTTTTGCCATAAACATGTTGATTTAGGTAACACTTCCTGGAACGTAAATCCATGTTTTCATTCCTGCCGAGTTGGTTTGTGTGGAGCGTTTGGGAATTAGGTATCGGCAACGCCCGGGCGCTCGTCTTCACTGTAAAGTCAATCAGAATCGCCCCGTCCGTACCAGCATTTAGTAGTTGTGTGGAGAGAATGTTGCACCATGCCCTAAAATGCCGCATGCATGGTTCGCTCTGTCCGCTATGCAGATGCCGCTCCGGCAAAGGGAGAGCCGCTGGAGGAGCATCACTGCCGCTTCTGTCCAATGCTGCCGCTATTGGTTCAACATCCTGTCCAGCGCAGGGCACACTGAGCTTTTGTGCGTGTGTGTGTGTTGCATTGGTGAAAATTAATTTATATTAGACTTTCATAAGTAGAATTTGATACGCAGTGAGGAGATGATGCGGTACGTGGAATGTGGTCAGCTTTCGGACATTACGTTGAGCTTTTGTGCGTGTGTGTGTGTTGCATTGGTGAAAATTAATTTATATTAGACTTTCATAAGTAGAATTTGATACGCAGTGAGGAGATGATGCGGTACGTGGTCAGCTTTCGGACATTACGCACGCTGTATGTGTGTGTGGAGTTCGGAACATCTGCATTCCGAGTGCAGAAGCAGGGGTATGCCTACGGACAAGCATGCGGACGTATTATGACAACACGTACATGCACTAAACAATCCATTATCGGGATTTTCCTTCATCATTCACATTGTGTGTATGTGTGTGTGTCGGTTGTGCTGCAGGTCGGTTGTGCTCGGGTTTCGATTAACGCTCTCCCCGTAGTGCTATGTGCGCTGGCATTACTGGGTTTCGTCTCGGCCGCCCGGTAGGGAGGGAGTTGTAGAGTAAATCAATATCTGGTAAGGCACCAGACAGTGCTAACATATCGCAATGTGTGCTAATAGCGGTTGCAATGCTTTAGCTTTATCCTACAAGCCTCAGCGCTAACCCACTGTCCGGCCACTTGCGACGGGACGGGACCAACTGCGTCAATGGAGATGAGGCCATCGATTTAAATGTGCTGCAGGGAGGAGGCTCACGTTGGATGTAGTCGGGGTTGGGGAAAAAGAATACGAGACAACGCGATTGGCGGCGTATCGATTAAGAAGCAGTGATATGATGGGTGGACGGTGGCGGTTTTTGAAGGGCGAGGACGGTTGGTAAGATGATCTGAAGATATACGATGCAGATAAACATGTGAGCTCATATGTTTAATTAGGGCTTTACAAAGCGCTGAGCACACTCTTAACCCCTTTGGCTCGAGATAAGCTCTTGTTCAACAAGCGTTGACTTTAGCGTACTACTGCTCTGCCTGTTGACCTGGGCTGTCCCAACCCGTAATCACCTTTAACGGTCGAGAGTACTATGTTCTGAGATTCTGCGACTCACAGCATCGTGGCCTGGGTTTCGGTAGAGATTTTCAGGTCATGGGTCTTGGAAATGGTCTTTCGGCGCGGTACACGGATGTGTTGTGCTGCTGTTGTGGGTAATAGAATAATGAGACACACACCATCTTCTGTCGTTCCACATTTAATGGAGGCCACATAGACACGCACATTGTCTTGCCGCCTTAGGGGATATCTATCTCCAATGTCCTTTTGTAAGCCCATTTGAACGAGATTGTTTCAAAACCCGTTGAAACGGCCACACTCGCTATTGTCTCGCTAGAATTGATGATGGTACCAACAGTTTGTGCCCTTTCGAAATTATCAACCAATTTTGTTAGAACGTCGAACGGATCCGAATCCGTGTCGCGGGTGTGTGAGGCCCTAATCCCTGGTGGTGTATATACGGTCACTGATGAAAATCTGACTTCCAGCGTGGTCGGCCGGGGTACAAAATTAGCCCTTTCATTACCCTACTTAATCGGGACAGTAAAGAGAACGGACACGTCTAAAGAGCCTTTGGCTGGTGGTGTAACTCGACAGGTAGCCGAGTTGTTTGCTAAATTATTGACAACCGTACTTCGGAGTCAGTAAGCCGCCGCGATTTACCGACTCACACATGCACAGACACAGACACAAGTGTCTCACTAGCAAAAGAAGGGAGGATCCGGGTGGTGGCAAGCTAATGGTTTTGCGGATTCGGATGTAACACACCCCGAGTTACGGTGGTAGTGTACGCATCGGCGGCATACGATTCAACTAGGCCAACCGGCACAACCAGTTGGAACTAATTAACGTCAACCGGTGTGATAATTGAGCACCGCGGGTATATATGGGACATCCATGCGCGCGGGTGACGGACAACCGTGGGAAATGGACGATTCGGCGAGTGGGTTACGGGTCCTACGGACCAAGTGCCGGAAATCGACCGGGGTATGTAGGATAGGTGTAAACACACCACTACAAGCGTATCTGCTCGTCCATTGCCTCCGGCCCCCGGGGCCTACAATTGCAACTCTGTTCTACGATCTTCTAGTTTCTAGCGACTCTAGTCTAGCCCCGGTTGTGTTGATGATGATGAGCTTGTGGTTTTTGCGGCTGCATCGGGACGCGTGCTATGCTTCGTGTGTACCGGTACTGTACAGGGAAGTGTCTTTTTTGTTGATATTTTGTCTGTACGTGTAAAGGCAAATGACAGGGAGCAGTTTACATGGGGATCTAATTGCCTAAGTAATGCGATTCTACTTCCCGCCCGTTTCGTTCGTACGGTGCAACGTGGCGATCACGTGTATTGGAAGGTGATCATTTGCTGCCAAAGGTTCGTACCCAACTCTTTTCGTTGTTACGTACGAGCGTTCCCCACACCACGCTATCACATTTGCAGTTTTGTTCATATCCAATGCCTAAATAAATTCGCAAATATCGTCACCTTGGTTGTTATTTCTCCGCTTGTTTATCTGTGCCGCGAGTCCAGCAGCACCAGCAGCAGCCGAAGCACACTTGGACGCGTCAAGCCAATCGGCCCCAAACTCAGATTTATGTGATTGGCCTCACGGTGCGAGAAACGCCAACCGAACGGAAGCGGGAGGTCATATTAATAAGTATAAATTGTTGTTCGTATGGTGCGCTGTGTTCTACGGGTTCGTTTGCGTCGCTAGAGAAGTGACGACCGTACACTGCTTGTCGTTTATTTAGATAGCACCCATCCATCCCCCAAGCCCAAGTGTTTCGCTCGATTTTGGGTTGGGGGCGATGAAGCTCCTCGTGGTGGTTTTTGCTTTTGTTTCTTACAATCAGATGTGTGTGGTCGAGAAACAACTGCATCATCATGGTGGCAACGCAAAATATCAATATTTTCGAATGGATTTGAATTTGCCTGATGTTCAACGGACACGCAATAATGTGGATGTACTGGAATGAAGAAGAGAAGTGTATTCGTTCAACAAGTCGTTCGCAAAACGTTCGATCGCACTGTACAATGTTTGTCTTTTTTGTGGTGGATTTTAATATTCAGTAAGAACGGCCAGTTTTGGGTAAGAAAAGCATAGTCTTCTAATTGGCCTAGTTAGGAAGCGTTTATAAATATTGAAAGTGGTTTACTTGAAGCTAAATGCTTCTCATTCTTCTCATTCCTGCCCAAAGGTTCGTCGTTAAGTGCCTTGATAGGTATTAATAATTATGATTTATTATTTATTTATTTTCAGACGAGCTCTCCTCATTTTCCAAAACTTGAAAGTGATGGTGCGAGTTTGTGTCGGCCCTTTATGTTTCTAGTCATCGCCTTGCGATGAGCGCGACCTTGAGATCATCTCCGGACGGAAGCACATAATGAATCTTGTCATTGAATTGAATTTTGATGTGAACAACAGTTAACATTCAGTTATTTTTTTGGTAAAGAAATAATTTTTAATATATTAGAAATGTTTGCATTCAAGGAAGAAACAGTCACCAGCAAGAGAATCGAACGTTCCCATTCTTCAAACCCTGACCTTTAGTTTCAAATGTCCTTTCAGGCAATAGACCAGAAAGCAGAATCCTCTCCATCCCGCACTCATGTTGCAACTGAACCTGATGATCCTGCATATATATGGGACAGTGGCAAAATAATGATGTTCCGGTTTTTAGGTCATTAAACGCTTCAAACTTGTTTGATGTTTGTCGTCTTTTTCCAGCAGCAGGAAAGATTCTCTCCCAGAAGAAGTGCATCAATTTAATCGAAAAGCCAGAATCGGTAGTGCGAAGCTCTCTCCACGTCAAAGCGTATGATGCAAAGGTATTATCGAGAATAGGTCCTGCACTGTCGCATCCAAATGGTGCCACCACTCGGTGGACGTGGACGATGAATTATTATGTCGAGGTTGCATTATGAAGTACTCCACTGTACAGCAAACGATCGAAAAGGCCAACAAGAGCGAGCAGCAGCAGCACCCTTCATCTGTTGTGTCTTTTCGTGTTCTCCTATTGCCGTCTCGATGAAAAACATCTTTCCGAAACACTGCATCATGATTTCTGGGCGCTCTCAGGCGCAAGCAATCTTAAAGGCATGTTGTTTAGATTAAATTGTATCAGCTTGGTAGAAAATGGATCACTTCCTTTTTTCGGGGGTAGCTGTATATCGCTTGTTGTGTAGTTCATTCTTCATCGGGCAGTGCTGGGACTGGCCAAAGTCTCGCATTTTACGATGGCACCAGCTGACGGCGAAAGGTGTTCATAAATTGTTGGTTAGTAGCAGTGGAGCGCAGTGTGGTGCTCGTTTCTTAGTACGTTGAATTATTTTAGGTCACATTTAGTAGTGGTTAGTGTTTGTATGTGTGTGTGTTCAAGTCATTGCGCTTGAAGTTGCCGTTTACAAATGCCAGCTAATAAGGTGAACCACTGTGGGGACGACCAATTTAACATTCATGGAGTGTTGCACATTATTGACGGAAAATGTTCCCAATCAGACGGAAAATTGAGATGCAATAAAGAACCTTGTGAGAAATTTAGGTCATACAGACATAGAACTCACAATGGGACACAAAAAACCTTGTATCGGAGTGGTCGGGGAAATCAGTACGATCGGCCATCGTATCCCGTCATATTTTAGACCCATAAGCCGATCATATATATTGTTATTACAGTGCAAAGTTCTTTGGAAGCTGTATTGACCGATCGTTCCATGCAGTGGGGTTTGTGGTGTGTTGTCCAGCAAATCATAGAGCGAATGAAGGCGTATACATTACATTCGATACATCATGGATGCATCCAGCGAATGGCATACGATAGGCCAAAAGCTGGCATGTGTGGCGGTGACGTGCTCGTTAACGTTGATACTAATGTTGCAAAACTCAGCTGGTGGTTGAGGATTTACTTCGACACCGTGTGCCATTCACGTGTATACCACGTTTAGGCGAGATATGGCTGGCAACACAGTCCAAACCGTACACCGTGAACTCTGCTCCGATATGGTAGGAGAGCGCTTCCGATAAATGCACACACGGCGACGTTCTTTTGAGCATCCTTATTGATACAATACTCTCCGTTGCATTGTGGTCGCAGGTGTTTTCGGTTGGGTCGGGTATCATATGTATGTTAAGTTTGAATGGCCGCCGCTCGGTGCAGTTGCTGGTGGTGCTTAATAAGGATTTACTACTGCTGGGTTGGGTAGTTTTGTTGATGTCAGAATTGATAGGCTATCGTACCCAAGGCAACCGTCGCTGCCGTTGAAATGGTTCCGTCCGTTACACGCGTTCATTATGTTTTGAAGGCAGCATGATAGGGAGGGATCATAATGCTGCTGCGTTATTGTAAGCTGGAACAAGATGCATGTAACGATGGGTTTCTACTGCTGGTTGCTACTGCTACTGTCAGCACAACGTTGGTTACAGGATGCGTTTGATGCACTATTAGCGTATGATAAACACGATAGCTTGCGTTTCCTTGGAGAAGGATGGATATCTTACTTGTAATTTCAAGGTTTATTGTTAATCTATGGAATTGGACAATTAAATCGGTGAATAATCTTTCGGTTGTTCATTTTCGTATTTCCTTTCGATCTTTTTAGCTTCAACTTCGATGTACCTGACTTTATAGCACAGTTTTGCAAGAATATTACGGATTATCGGAAATAATAAGGTTATAATCTATCATTTTCGCCATTCGGTTATCACTTTCAAACAGTTTTACGTTAGAAATTCTTGGTGAGGTATGGTCGAATTTTCTTTGACTTTATTTAACCTTACCAAGATAATCTTTATGTTAAAATTCCATTATAATACCACTATGCTACTAAGGCTTTTCATGTTTGGGATATTCAACTAGGGTTTTCGGTCAAACATATTTTTCAGCATATTGTTTCTCAATCAGTATGGCTAAAGAATTGCTATAAATTAATTAAACGAATTACCCAGAGAATCCACTAAGTACAATAATTGTCTACAACATAGCAAAAACACTGCTATTGCATAAAAAATGATACACCTTGATGAACGAGTGGGAAACCACTTCGTGACCTTCTAACGGCAGTTCAGCGTCGCTTCTTAACCTTCAGGCAAAAGGGCATCTAGCTTTTCCGCGAGTGCGAAGCCTTTGAATACTTTGCCGTTAGGTTAGATGATGCATAAGGCTGGCAGGATGAGTCGGCAAAAGCAGACGCGCTTCTCGTAAAGGCTTTGTGCATTTTCATTCCCTCCCCAGCATGGCTTCCGTGGGATGGTGGCTTTTTTCATTTGTGCAGCTTCATCCGTTTTCTTTGCGACTTTTATTTGTTGTTGCTCCAATTCAACGGCGACGAACGTGGATGAGTGTGTTCGTGTTTCGCATTGTTATTGTGCAGCTTAGTTCATATTTATAAATTCTTTTATCGTGTTTTTAGGTTAATGTTGTTGCAAAGTTTGTTATCATATTTTGCTACTTTTGGCGGGAAAAAAGGTCAATCGTTCATTTACATTGATCGATTGAGTTTTTGCTTTGTTTTTCACACCAAGTTTCGTATTTTTGTGTTTTTCTTTACTCGCTCGTTGGTAAATTTAGTTATTGGAGGCATACGAAAACCACAATTTTCCATAACAGTGAATATGAATGACTTGTGTATGCTCCTCAACTACGAGGGAGTATGAAAAAACTTAATCAATTAATCATTCTGAAAAGGGTAGATTCCATCATGGGGGGAAGATCGTTGTTAATCTCCTCAGGCAAACATAAAGTTCTTGAGAGTTAGCTTCTCTTTGTAGCCGGATAATAAATTCAGTGCAATGCATAAAGATGTTAATTATTCTTATTTTATTGCTACGAGTTCTCGGAGTCGGAACAATTTTTGGAGCAAATCGGTCCAATATTCGGTCCAATCCTTGTTCAACAAAGCGTCTGAGTTGCTAGAATTCGAAGTGAAAACACAAATGACCAACATCTTAGCGAAGGATTGGTGTGAAATTTTCATGCCTATTTTGTGTGGGCCAAAAATCCAAATTCAAACACCAGTCAGAAGATGCTGGCTTTCAGTGCTCTTCATATCTGCGCTTCCGAGAGCATTAGGCTTTGGCGGTCGGTGGTGTTAGTAAGGATGTTTCGGTTTTGTGGGTTTTCGGTCAAATCTTTCTCGGATCGGCAAAATGCTGCCAAAATTGGTATTTTTGGTGTTGTCGGCCAAAGTTCCGCATCCCGGGGAACGACGACGGGTAGCAGCGGCAACAGCAGCTTGGATTGGGTGTTTTGTCCAGTTGTTTTTATATCCGGACCGTTTTCGGCTCCATTGACCGTGGCGAATGTTGTTGGGAGATTGTTGTTTTGCCAGATATATCACAAAGAGCAGCAGTGAAAGGAAGGGCGCTTGTTTACCATAACATCCAACGGGGCTACGTGAATTGCATCCGCGCCATCCTTCCGGCCAAGCGCACCCGGCGGAATGTTTCCACTGTCCAGCCTAGAGGGGGTTAGAGTGTACGTTGTTGGTGTATATTGCCGTTGGCGAACGGGAGCGAATAATTGATGTTTGTTTATCCGACTGATAAGCAAAGTGGGACGGAAAATCTTCGCGGAGTAATTTCCTTCCTAGGCGGGGGGTGGGAACGGTGAATGTGTTGTGGAGCTTTCTATCTTCCAACCGACCGCTTGACCAGTGAGATTTTTGCCTTCTCTGCCGTTGGAATCTACTATCATCCTGTCTCTACTTTTTGTGCCGCTGTGTATGAGTTTATGGAACTTTTGCTTCCCAAGGATCGCAAGAAGATACTCCACATTCAGGACGTAAAATTGGAAGCGCGTGTACTGGTGAAGCTGCATCTTTAATATTATATGGCTTTGTGATTAATCCATGACGGTTCTTCCTTCCTGTATGTTTCTTCGGTTGGCGGAAAAGGGTGTTTGAACGTAGAGGGCTATAATATTCCTTCTGCTTTCTTAGTGCTTCTCCTGCTAGCGGATACTAAATATCCAGATACTTATTTTTCGTCTTCATTACCGGGACCTTAGTTAAGGTAGTGTAGCATCGTTGTTAGCAAAAAACGAAGGACCAAGTCCTGTCCATTAGTGAAACGTATCAGAATTATTTTGCTTCGTGAGTGTTGTTTTACCTTTCTAACTTTTCTCACCAAGGTATGACGAGGAATCGAGCAATCCTGCCAAAAAGGGATGGAAATAAAGTTGTCCTTCTCATGGTTATTCTACGGCTAAATGCTTTTCTACCTGTAGCCATGTTGGGATGCGCATAAATCTTTTGAAAAAATAAGCTAAAACTGAGAGAAATACGATTCTGTGTTTGTTTAGTCTTGTTCAAGTGAATGACCACATATACTCATGCTCATATTTTCTTCAAAATGTATTGTTTGTTCTATGAAAAGTGCACTCAATGTTAAAAGTGCTTGTTGGGATGCGCATTGGGATTTGCTTGTAGTCACTGAAGTAGAAATTACCCATTGTTTTTGTTGCCCTTTAAATAAACTTATCATCTAAATTGATATTTTCCTATTGTGTCTGCTAAATCTGCAGCACTAATTGATACCGATCTTTATCGACGCGCTGGTCACCCACATAGCAGCTTTAAACAACTCATTACCTCAGGCGGATTTAATTTTCCATCAAAGCCAAGTTCTAGTAATGTTAGTTTTCTGGTCGATTTGGTTCCTTCGCTTGCGTAGACTAATAATACTCATCATCAATCTCTACTCAGGATAGACAAAATGGTGGTGTTCTTTCTCCCTCGACACGGACCTCGAAACAGGACAGTGGGTATTGAATAACTTTAGGGAGAAAACAGAGCTTGGCGATCTTCATAATAGATGAAGGTGTGCAGGCGCGTAGTCTTGGGAGCTATATGGGTTGTGTGAAGATCCTAGATCGGTGATAAAGGAGAATGAGAATGAATCCTATTCCATAGTTTGGGCAAAGGTAAATAACACACGTCCAAGGGTCAAGAGAGAAAGAGCGAGGCAGAGTTGCAAGAGTTGGTGGTGGATAGTGGGAGTGTTCTGTTTCGCCAGAGCTGTGATACCAGCATTTGTGTGCAGCTGACGAGATTTCAGGAAGAATCGGAAGGATGCTTGCAGATAAGAAAATGTCTTCCCTGTCTCATCATCCCCTCTGGCCACTGTATCAGTCGCGCGTCGTCTTCGTTCGCTGGAGAGCATAATTTTCACATAGCTGTTCTTCCCCGCCCTTGCAAGATTGATGTGCGTTGTGTTCGATTCAGCAATCTCATCGATCCTGCCGAAGGAGTGTATGGAATGCGAAAAGCTGAAGGAGCTAGCGGTGCGCTAAAATTGGTTAGGGTCGAAGTTCCTGGATCGATGCCTGCCATCGTTCACCAAACGTCGCCGGTTAATGTGATGTCTTCCTTCCAGGCGTGCTAATGTGCGTCGCGAAGTTGGTTCCGTTGGTGGAACGTATCGCGATAACTAGTCACCGTCTAAGAAGCGGGAGGGTCCGGGTTATCCTCCTGGCTTGGAGCGCACCATGGTTTAGCAGTACCCCGAAAAACCTCCACGAAATGTCACTGGGCACCCATCCAACCCAGCTCACCAAGTCCACCCCGGAACCCCCCGGTTGATGATGATGTCCGCCCTATTGTCTTACGGAAGGTGGCATTTTCGCCCATCATTCTATCGACTTAGGGCGCGTCGCGTATTAATTATGCGGGTATTATTGTCCGCTTTATCACCGTGAGTTATGACATAATCGGGGCTCGTGCCTTGAAGGATGGATACGCTCGCGAACCAAATCCCAGTCCACCAGACAGGCAGGCAATCCCGCGAGTGTCGAAGAAAGTGGCCGATGGGTGGAATATGATGCTAAGGTAGCGCTAAGCCACGCGCTGAACAATAATAAAAACAATGTTCAGTCCTTCGAAGGACTCATCCGTCAAACTGCTGGTGCGGGTCCAAGTGAGTTTGTGACGTGCGGATGAAGAGTAAGATATCGCTTCGGCTATCTTTTACTGCAGCAGCCTAGCTTCATCGTGAATAGCTCTTTCTTCTTAGCGGAATTCATGTGAACGATTTCTCGCCCGTTTTTACACAACCCGTGTGGGTGCAGATTCTAGACATACCATGAGCCGATAATATTGGTCCGGTGGAACGAGGGTGTTGTGCCCTATAGATTCTATCATAAATCATAATGTAATAGCTCAATTAATTACGCATCGTGAAGTTCGCCGCTAAGCAGGATTTTTTCGCAGGTTATAGCTCACTTTTTTGCCCCCGTCTGTTGTTGTTATCTACTGTTTGCTACTGACGATTAGCAGTTCCTGCTGGTCTTTTTACCAAGCCTTTGGAGAAATAAAATCTGACCTTTCATCCACTTCGTATCATGGGTACGATCAATATTTTCGCTAGATGGTGAGCCATATATCACATAAGTGGCTTTTATGTTTTTCATGCTTTTTTCAATCTAATTTGAAAAAAGGTTTTTATTTGTACCTTTCTTCATTTGTAATTTAGTGTGTTTTGTACTACATGTGTGTTTACTAAACAACAGCATGAGTGAGGGTGTATTATTTTCTCTTAATCAACCCCAAAGGCGACTTCTCGCGGGATTAGCCTCAAGCTCAGGGTGCGTGTTGTGGTATTTACAAAATTTAATTTACTCATCTTAAACACAACGCACGACGGGTCCATCGTTGGATCCGTTTTTCATTTCAAATTAAAGTTTTTTCAAGCTGTGCTGGGTTTCGGTTTTTACTCTATTTTTTTGTTTTTGGTTTTCGTTCTCCACTGTGTGTATATGTCCTTCACAGTTTTTATTTAAATTTGTCTGTTTTTATTCCTTTGCTTTCAACTCTACCCAGCCGTGATGAAAAACTTTTTTGATTGTTCAGATTGATGTTGAATTTATGTATGCAATTTGTTTGTTTCGTTTCTTGTGACCTTTTTCGGTCCCATGTTGTTACCTGAAAAGGATCGGAGCTTCACATCTGGGGTATTTTTTTTTATTAAATATGGAATTGTTTGCTTTTATATTTATATTGACATTTTTTAAACACAGATATTTAATGTTCTTTGTTTTGTACAAATAATGTACAAAATACAAATAAAATCAGTGCTTTCAGTATAGAAAATAAAACGACATTAATACGATTACACGTAATTACGATGACTCACTATGTATGTCCATTACTGATTCACCGACTAATAGCCATAATGACAGTTGAACCTGCAAAAGAACTGTCGATTGCATGATATTTTAATCCGATGTGATTTTCATTTCCAACTACCAGTTACGGAATAGGAAAAGTAGAAACACTGCAACAAAACTCATAATATCGAGTTCTAAACGTGACCGATGGTGTTGACTTTGTTACGGAGTAAAGGCAGCGCTAGTATAAGCTGCTCTCCCGAAAGCAGCTTTTGAAAGTCCCGATTTGGTGCTGTGTTATCCTGCTGGCAGCTTTCGAGTCGGGTTCGTGCTCCACCATGGTCACGATGGTGTTGTTGATTGAACGCACAATTTGTGTAATCGGATTTAGATCAAAATCGAATTAATTGAATGCGGGCTCCTAATCATCATCCGCTACCACACCACTACTAGGATGATGCTATCCCGGCACAGGGGATGACGCGTTGTGTCTGGCAAATGGCGAGGTGGGGCGTTCTGGATGCCGTTGTGCCGGGTATCTAAATAAATGGAAGAGAAAGCCACCACCACAGTAACGGATTCCTGGAACAGCGCGTGGTGCGTGGAAAGGTGTGCGAAGCTTGTTTTCTACAAAAACATCGTTGCTCTTAAACCTGAATTTTCCTACAATCAGGCCGCCGGTGTGTGAGCGATGGGATAATGCTGGTTTTGTCGAATCGTGAAATTTACCCGGTTGGCTTCTGTTGTTGTGACGGTGAAAATTTGTTACAGCATCTGTATTCTCCCGTACCAACATTTTCTCGACCCGGGAGATCCGTTCCGTCGTCGCTATCGGTTGACCCCAGGGATAGTCGTTTGTAATCGGGGGCAGTAGGTATAGTAGGTTTGTCGCTTCTGATTGGTTCGTTGGTTGGTTTGGAAAATTGCTTCCGTAAAATGGCCGTTGTTAGCGAAATCAATTTATTAGGTGAGCAGAAGAAGATTAAAAGTGGGTTCATTTGACGCATACCGGCACTGGGTTTGGTTGGGCCCAGGGCACACACCGGCTATCCCAACTGATCGAACTTCGGAGCGGATTGGATGAGTGGATAAGATTGATTTTGATAGAATTGGATTGTCGTTCGAGGTTGTTTTTTTTTTACCCGCTGCTAGAGTACGGCTGAAGCTGAAGTGTTTGTGATAAAGATTGTTTGGTTTGGCTTTTTGGGAGGGTTGAGATTCTGTCCGAAAAATATGTTTTTGGGATAGAGATTTTTTTTTGTTTAAATCGCTTATAGCGTAGGCTGTAGCATGAGAGACGGTTGACCAGCAATGACGGCGAAAGAATTGGATTTTGGACGGGGTATTAGATTTTGGATTAAGTGATTCAATACGAATTAAATAATAGAATTAGAAATTGAACTGGAAAGATTGAAACTGTAGGAATTTTTTTCGTACATTTTACGATTTAAAAATGAATGAGTAGAACTAACCAATTGTTTAGTAATCGTTTTAAAGATTGCAGTTGGCAAAATCGGCTTGAATGTAAACTTGCGCCCTAATGTATGCAATCTGCTGTAGTCTGCTACCATCGGTGCTTAACTCTCTTGCCATATTAGTGCATTATTTACCTTACACCCACTTTTTCGAACGCACCTTAAATATAAAATATGTATAGCAAACGATTAAACGCACACCAGCTGATTATATGCGGCACGTTTACCCGTTAGCACGTGTCTGTTTTCAACAAGCTAATTAATTTATTGAATTACATTTGAGTCACGTAATGTGTAACCTGTTTCGTGCGAATGCAACCAGACCCTGCAACCATGTATGATGTGCTGATACATGTGTGCATGTGTGTGTGTGTGGTTATTTTGTCGGTTTCAGCAATAAGTGGGTGGCAATCCAAACGGCATTACCGTCTATTGAACTGCAAATAAAATGAAGTGGCTTTGGTTGTGCTACTACATAATCGATATGGCCGGTTGGCAGGTGCAGTCTGTTGCCGTTGCAGACCAGACAGTTAACTGAATCTAAATTATCCTGTTTGATGTTTATGAAGCGACGAAGGCTACCAAACGTACAAGTGGAACATTGTTGGATAATTAAGTTGCTGCAAAGGGTTCCCATGTGGGCAGAGAGATTGCAGTGGCAGCTTTTATTGTCCATGGTGTTGCAATTGTGTCACATTATCCATTTTCGATTTAAAGAGAACCAATTGCTAGGCCGGTAATGTATCGTTTATTGGACTAAAATGTGTGCTAAGTGGCGTCTTAATAATGAATGTTGTGTAGAAAATTAAAGAAGCACCGAGACATGATTATAATTAATGAATACCAACACGGCTATCAATCATCTATCCTTTTGTGCTGCGACAAAGGGAAAAGGTTATTCGGCGATGAAAAGAAATCACTCACTACGTATTTTCCGCGGGTTATAGAGTTGTGCTTTGTAATAAAGTAATGCGTTTCTTTACTTCCAGCGTACTGAGTTGCCTGTTTAGGGAATATGAATGATGAGGATGATGGGAAAGAAGTTAATAGAGCAAGGCAAGACCCCCCACCATACCCTTTCCAAGGAGCAGGCGCCATGCGCAAGATAAAAGGAAGCGACAGAAATGAAAAGCTTTAAGCTTTTCGGTTCGGCTCACCGAAACGATCGTAATTAATGAGGTCTTTGGCATTTCGGCTCGTTCGCACTTGCGTCATTTTTATGTATTTCTTGCCCCCCCGGCGTCTTCCTGCCCAACCGGCAAAGTCGTTCGATGAATGTCACACCAGTCGGCGGCGCAACACCGGCGACAGAAGTAACGACCTCCTCACGCCAAATTGTGTCTCCCGCACCGAGTGGCACAAACTCTTCTGACGGATGGAGCGCACCGTCTTCCCTTATCTTGGTAACAGTGCGTCCCCGACAACACATTAACTGCCATTTTGCACAATCGTTAACCGAAATTCCTTCCAGCCTCCCATTGTCCCCTGCTTGTTCCGTACCGACACTTACGGTGGCTTTCCTTTTGCGCTTTCTCTTTCCACAGCAGCGATGTCGGTATCAACGTCACCATCAGCGCCGGAAATGACTCGGATCTGTCTGGTGGGTCCGGCCGCACAGGATGCGGCAACGCTGGCAGCGGCCCAAAGCCTCAAACTACCGATCGTGACTTCCGACACCGGTGCCGAGTACATCGGGGACGATGACAGCATCAGTACGGTGTTCGTGCTGAACGACTTCGAAGGCCCAGTTTACGACGCGATCTATAAAGCCAAGCAAAGGTAAGGAGAGGGGTGGGGTGAGACGAAAGGAGGGTGTGGGCGCCCAGTATCGATATGCAATCGGTCGCATTAGTAAAGGGGCGTGCGCGCGCGCCCTTGCACACGCGGATCTTTAACGGGTTTATTAAAGCTAACAGAGTGACGGAGGACCATATTTCTTAACTGTTATGGGCGTCGTGAATGGCGCAAAACGATGGTAAGGTGAACACCGCATTTAAAGATACCCATCTCCGGTGGCGGGGGTATTTCGATGTCTTGATGATTCGGTGGGAAATGTAGTAGAGAAAACCTGTCGAATTGTTTGGTGTATCGTTTCCCGGATACGTTTTTAATTTATGCTGTCGTGAAAAATACACTTCGCGTTTTAATGGTAACGCATTGACGTAAAGGATGGATGTACTTTAAATAACATTAAATTCTTTCAGTTTTAAAGGAGAAAAGTGGTTAAATTAAATACAGAGATAAATAAAATTTTACTATCGAGAGTATGTTGCGGTTTTTTTATAATGTTTCGTTACCCTTTTTTGTTGTTTGCAAAATTTTATTATTTTCATGTCCTAACTCGATCAACATTCCTATTAATTTGCTTTAAAGAATATATAAAGAAGTAAAATAAAGTTAGAGAGACTAAGTAGAGTTATAAAGGTAACGCTTCGTAAAGCATATTGCATAACTTAAGGCGCTGTAGTGGAAAAAAAGATTTAAACTGTTACCACCAACGAAAAACCAGTTGCAATTGAACTACACTTACTTACGAATATTTCTGACAATAGACTGTTTTTGTAGGAAACTGTGTAACATCCAAATAAGAAAACATCATCCAAACAGTACATTTTCATTTGTTTTGTGAGGGCAATGTCGACCCGATACCCATCGTGTGCCGTATTGCCATCTCCGGATGCTGTCAATTACGCATCTGGTCGGTACGGGGAAGTGATTCGTAACAACCCGTTTTCCACTTAGCTTTTTCCACTTCATTGAGTGAAGATTCAATTTGTCGAAAACGATAAAATCGGATTTTGTAACGATCTATTTCTCGTCCCAAGCCACGCGTTACCACACTACGGGCAGTGCGCACTCGGGTCGATGAAATCGAACGATGGATGTATGAAGAATGGGGTAAAATTTAATGTAGTCCGGCAATAAATATTTAGTGTGTGCATATCCGTACGCTTTGCCAGAGCGACACACGCCAAAGAGCTGAAGGTGCTGAGGCGCGTGAGAAGGAGGATACAACATGAACCCGCGTTCGCCAACTGTAAAAAAAGCTAAAGGATGTGTAGTTTATATTAGTGCCGAGTGGCAGGGTACTGATCTGATCGACACCGATATCGCAGTTTCCTAACGCCAATAACGCATACATTTCCTGCTATTTCCATTTACGTTAGGTTTGTTTTTCCGCCCGCTCCCGATGGATACGGAGGGAAAAGTATGAATATAAAGGGTTCTTGCGCTGCATAACAAATGTGAATCATGTCCATCTAAAACGATTGACATTGTGGAGGACGTGGTGGAAGCGCCTGCATGGAAAGATCGTTCTAAACTAAATTATCAATGGTAAAGCTTTCGTCCACACAGCTTTTCGGTTTCGTTTTTGCAGCGCCAGGGACGGGACTCTCCTTTCCGGGGATGCGATCATAATCGTATCAGCGAAAATATGTCATGGAAGTTGAGCATTAGATTTTATGTAGCATGAAATCGTTCATAAAATCACCAGCAGGAAGAAGGATGCTTCGCATCACCACCAGGCCCACCGTTTTGCTGCCACACAACACTGACTGGATGTACATTGAGTGATCGGAGCAAAAAGGCTTAAGGAGGAGAGTACGGCGGCAAAATGGGGCTTCAATTTATTGGACGCTATAAATGCTGATGGCGGACGCGCGCACTCATGGCTTCTTCTAGTTTATGTTTTTGATGAATTTGTGCTAAATTTTATGAGCAAATAATGCTAATTTTAGAGCAGTGCAGCAAGAACTCGGTCGGGTTTATGTTTCGCCATTTGTTGGATCCGTTTGTCCAACGAGGAAACAGGAACATGAGAGACTTTTTGTGTTGCTGTCGTGCTCGTAATTTGACGAAATCTTTCTATTTGTTTTGGCTGTACTGAAAACATGTGACCAACCATTTCATTGAATCTCCGTATAAAGCGGCATTTGAACAGAAAAGCTACACTGTTTACTTAGTCACACATTCTTTGCAATCGTTTGGGCAATTGAAGTTTAAAGTAAACTTGAATGATTCATGTTTGAGTTTTATGGTGCGGTAGAAAGTATGGTATACCACGTTCTAAGATTTATAGCTGTGGGGGGTGTTGGTGTTTGGTATTTTGAATAGGTTTGATCTACACGTGCGCATTGTTTCCGAGTAATGCACGTGTTGAACCTTAACAACGTACCTGCCACGTGTTGGGTGGGAAATTAATTATAAATGTTTGAGAACAGGGAACAGTTTAGCTTTTTACTATGCTCGATGTAAAAGCCTATTTAAACAATGTGAATTCAAACGGTTCACCATTGACAAAAGACTATCTAATTCATGGGGTAATATTTTTTGAATAGGTTAATATTAACTTAATCAATAAGAAAATAAAATTAACTTCAAAATTTCTGGAAAACTTAGGTGAAAAATCCATATGTTGTTAAAGTGTGGAATATGTTAAAGCGTTTTAAGATTAATAGATTCAAAATCAAATAGTTTTTAACATGAACAAGTGCCTGAAAGCAAGTAATTACTTGCTTAAAATAGCAAATTGCCCTACTAAGAATGTATGTTGCATATTTTTAGGCGCAATAGGATTCATAACAGAATCAATTAATTTGCCTGGTGGGAAAGAGGAGGATTTGGGATTCTCTTTCTAGATTGATCAAATAAAGAAAAAAAATATTATTTTGAATGTTGAGTATGTTCAACAATCAATAGTGTTATAAATTCAAATCAGTTTGACTACCCATACACCCAAAAATGATAAAAATATACTTAACTGTTTCATCCGTGTATATGTAAAATACTCTGCATCGGTTTATGAGCTATCGTACAGGTATGATCGTTCCAAATATAGTACGCACCGGTGGAAAGATAGTTAGTTTGCATCGTTCGAGAGATTTTGTGGTTTCTGATGGGGTACTCCACCGTATCAAAAAATAATGGATGCCTCATCGAACATTTCGGCTAACCTTTCGATAGCGATATACCGACAACTAACTCTGTGCGTGTGTACATACACCACGGTGCGATGTGGAATCATTATGATACTCACGTCACCAATAAAAGCTATAAAATAACAATATCAATTTCTGCTAACCCCATACAGACGCGAACTTTGCCAGTTTTGCGAAAGACAGCGAGCCGTGTTGGTACTGCCGGTCGATAGCAAGGGTACTTATTGTGTGTTTCGATAGCATCCACGAACCATAAACGTTAACCAAATCCTTACAAGTAGTACTGGATATCCTTTACCACAAAACCCGCTTCTGTCTGCGAGTCGGTACCGTAGAGCTTTTCCGATTTTTCTGTGTGTATTCTGGGAAGAGGCACCCCAATATCGAAACGGTAGCGGCAGCCGTATACATTCTAGTACTTTTGTATGTTTTTTTTTTGTTCCTCATCGGTGCCTTTCAACCGAAGTTGACGTCACAGTTTTGTTCAGATAAACAATTAACTTTATAGTGCGCCATAAATGACAGAGTTGAGAAAGGGTTTCAGTTGAAGATTGGCTTCGCTTCCTCCAGTGTGTAGTGCTTTCAAGAGCACATTATTTTACTATTTAGTTTCCGCATGCTGTGGATGGAAAATTTGTTGTGAATCCCTGTGCACGTCATGTATTTTCCAGTTGCGGGAAATAGTAGAACCTCTCCCCCATCGCTGCACAACGGCACTCCAGCTACGAATGATATTAGATGGTGCAATGTTCTTCATCGAGGGCTCAACGCAACTTGGTAGAAAATAGAGATAATGGCCATCTTTAATGCGATAAAGACAAAGCAAGTTCTTGGAAAGAAATAATCGAAGCATACTATTGCGATTGCCGTCTGCTGGGCCAATTATCCCAGTTTTAACTCTGGTCAGTTCTGCTCGAGAGGATTGCAAAGATATTGTTAAGTCCTTTCACCGCCAAGCAAGCTTCTCGCAAGCTAGATCTCTAACAAACCGTACATAAGACTCCTGTCGATGCTTGCTTGCGCCGGTCTCGAGTATAGAGAAACCTGGGAGTGGTTTATTGTTTTCAAAATCCGTTACCGTTCTGATGAAAGGGATCCCACGGGGGCTTCCCCAGGTTAAGAGCAGTGGGACGTTTCAAAGTCAAGCCGCCGTTTCCCACCATTCCCTTGCTAGCTCTAGCTTTCCTCGCTTCCTGCTGACCTTTTTAAATGAGCCGTCAAGACTTCATCACAAACCACAAACTGTGAAGTCGTCGGTTTTTTGGTACGAGCAAAACGAAAAGGATGTATTTTTTTGTGCTCTAACGTTTATTCTATAAATCACAAGCATTTCAAGCTAGTTGAAAATTGATAGAGACTAAGGTGGGGATAGTGAAGAAAAAAGAAAGAAAATGAATCTCTTCAACATGGTTGCCTCTGTGTCCGGCAGGCTGAAAACCACAGCCATTTCCTCCTCGGTTTGGGGGTACGGATGAATGGTGTTGGGCGGAAGGAACTAGGCAGGCTTAAAGATGCTTTGTTACCTTGGAGCCGGGGATAGAATTTTGGCCCCTTGCGTGTTAACCTGTACCCCGGGCCGGGACTGCATGTGGTGCATTGAAATTTAAACTCTTTTAAGAGAGATCCATCAGCCCCGGTCAAGACCTGGCCCTAGAATATCGGAAAAGGTGTTGAGCTCTGTTTGATATCGTATGAAAGTTAAAGAAGGACTAAAAAAACCCTGCATGTACACTGCACGGTTGACCACAAGCATCGGGTTGAGATGCAACCTATCGTGTACTTCACCTTCTAGATAGGCTTCGATCGTTGGTGAGGATGAATCGGGCAAAGCTTTGCGAGGTCCGGGAGAGGTGTGCAAACATGAAAACCCTATGTTCTAGATCGGGCAGTTGAAAGCTTCTTTTTTCAGTTCAGCTACCTACCATCGTACCGTTTGCTTTAAACAAAAGGCAACAAAACGGACCATTTTTCCAATGAATCGATTTTCCCATAGGCTATCGAGAGGTTGTGTGTTTCCTTTCTTTTATCTCTCAGTTCTTTCGTGAGCTTCCCGTTCGATGTCGAGGATAGAAAGAAAAAAATACTATAAAAGAAAACAATTTTCCAACCCATTTTCTTGCAATTTTTACTAGAGTTCCGCTCGATGAAGTAGTATTCTTTCGTTTTGAGCCGGATCTCTTCTCTCTTGGACTTCTTTTGCGTTAGTCGATCAGTCCGAGCGTCCGTTTTCATCACCTCCAAGGGGATTTTTTTAACCTGCTGCTTCTCCTCAGCCCATGTTTGGTTAGAGAATTGATGCAAGAGTTGTGAAAATGTGCTGAGTGAAATAATGACAATGAAGCGATAGTTTCGACCCTGCCCGTGCTTCTCTTCAACTTCAGCACTCCATCGCGTCGTGTCGTCGTCACCGAGCAGTGTGCTAAAGAGACTGATGATGCTCCGGTGAATCATCATAGTTTTTTAATTATCCTGCTCGCCCTTCGCAGCAGGTTTTTGCTTTCGTGCTGCTTTTTTCAATTTTCCAAGCCTCGTTTGCCTCGCATTTCCACCGTTTTACCGCAAGAAAGATGTCAGTTTTTACCGCAGCTCATTAGTGCCTTTGCACATCGTCTTCTCGGGTTGGCTGGCGGGCGCGCATGGTCTTCTGAGAGGCCCTTGCTTGCGGCCTGACCGTCCTCTTATGTTGCGGACGTCTCGTTTCTTGGTGCGGCTTGCTCTGGAACGAAAGGATAGATACCTCCCGGTGGTGGACATAGCTTCGTCTTTCTGGGATTGTGAAGAAGACAAACTAGTTCCGAGAAGGTGATAGCCACAGAGCGCGCATCACATACCATGTTATCCACCTAGGAGGGAACAATTGTTGGAAGATGTTTTCTGATAGGTTTTTTTTGGGTGTAAAATGTTTGTAATCGATTGTAAAAAAAAAGGGTAGCAAAACATATTTCTTTACGTTGCTTCATTCATCGTTTCCTAGTGAATGCACTTAACTTCTTCAGCGTTGATTAATTGCTCCACCTCAGTCTGTATTTTGACCTGTTCTGCGAAGTACTTCCCAATGGTATGAATTAAAGAAAAACCTTAAAACACATTTTTGCTTACAAATGATTTTCACCTGCACTTTAATCTATTTTCAAAAAGGTAACAAGCTTGTCGTCCTTTTCTATTTTTCTTTAAACACAATGATGGCTTGAAAAGGGTAGATCGGAAAGTTTTTTGTTTTTATTCCTCTCGGTGTGCGTTATTTTTGCAAGACAAGCGGCTCACTGTCTCCAGCCCTTTCGCTCTTAGCCGGTTCCGTTTGCCTTATTGGTTTGCCCGCTGGGAAGGCAAGGTGGAAAGTGCTTGTTGCCGAAAGAAAATGGACCTTGTTTGTAGAGGGTGGTGATGGATTTGTCGGAAGAAGACATCGGACAGCAGTGTTGACGAGGCGAAGCGGGTTTGAGGGTTAGAAAGCAAAAGAGAAAGAAAAATAGAGCGAAACAAAGACAAACCTCAAGGATCGAGAACGGAAAAAGTTGTACTAATATTTGATTTTAATGAAGATGCTTGTGCTGAAAAGTTTGCACCAATTTGGGGTTTTGCTTGTGGGTTTGCGGGCTGCGTACAGCGTAGAGAAAGGATGGAATCGTTGACCGAGTGATGCTCTGATTTCAAAACACAGGTCACATAGCTGGGAAAAGTTCGATCATAGTGTGTCCTGTCGAGTTGAGCAAATAGTTGTGAAAGTTGCAAGGTGGATTTTTCATCATACGAGAAAGAAACTTTTTGTTCGTCTGTCGATGAGTTTTGTTTTGGGTTAATTGTTTTATTTTGAATGTTTTATTTTTATTTTTCTCATGTAGCAACTAACAATGTGGTGTGCTAATTACTCTTGTTTGCTTATCTCCTTTTTTCATTTGCAGAATTCTTGGTCCACCGGCCTTACAGCAGGCTGTAAGATTCAGTGAAGGATTAGTGTGGAACAACCGGCCCATTTACAACTATTGCATGCGTGGCGTCATTACATGCTTCACCGGTATCCGAAAGAAAGATGAGCTGGTAAGCATTTCCTTTGTTTTAGCAGTCGATATGTGTGTGTGTGTTCTTCATGAAGAGAAAGCTATGCGTTTTACACTATAGAAAAGATATCTTACACACAGGGAGATGCGCACATGTTGCGGTCTGTTTGCGGAAAAGAGAATCCCAAATCCTCCTCCAAAACAACTTGTAGGACCATTCAGGAAAATCAATGATGGAAGGTTTCATTAGTTTGCCTAAACCTTGATTAGGTCGTTTGTGTCGGTGTGTGTGTGTGTGTGTGTGTGTGTATGTGTGGGAAAAATTGGCAGAGTTAAAGCAAATTGAGCCCATTCCTACTATCCACCCGTGCGCATGGAAATTGTTCCCGTACCGCTCGATCACCGGACATGGAGTGAGACAGCTCGACCATCTGAAAGGTCTAGCAATTACCCTTTCATTATTGAATTTAGTTCGTTTCGTTGACCGTCGACGGTGGGGAGGATGTGAAGCTTTGTTGGGAATGCTTCCTTTCTGTGTCCATCTTTGTGCTGAACCTTGACAAATGATGTAAGAAGGTCTGAAGGGATGTGGAAGAACCGGAAACAGAGAGATGCTTACAATCGATGATGGTGGTTGGTCCGGATTGCAGAACTTGGCCACAATTTGTCCCTACTGTAAACTGTACATCCCAGGTAGGCGAACTATCTCTTGCTTAAGGTGATGATGGCTGGTGATGGTTTCCTTCAGCACGAAAAGGGAAACAATTTTGCATAATTTCCCTTTATTCATCGTTTGCGGGAAATCAGTTGGCGTTGTGTAGTGCGTACCACCGTTCCCGTACCAAAAGCAAAAGAGAAAGAAAAATAGAGCGAAACAAAGACAAACCTCAAGGATCGAGAACGGAAAAAGTTGTACTAATATTTGATTTTAATGAAGATGCTTGTGCTGAAAAGTTTGCACCAATTTGGGGTTTTGCTTGTGGGTTTGCGGGCTGCGTACAGCGTAGAGAAAGGATGGAATCGTTGACCGAGTGATGCTCTGATTTCAAAACACAGGTCACATAGCTGGGAAAAGTTCGATCATAGTGTGTCCTGTCGAGTTGAGCAAATAGTTGTGAAAGTTGCAAGGTGGATTTTTCATCATACGAGAAAGAAACTTTTTGTTCGTCTCTCGATGAGTTTTGTTTTGGGTTAATTGTTTTATTTTGAATGTTTTATTTTTATTTTTCTCCTGTAGCAACTAACAATGTGGTGTACTAATTGCTCTTGTTTGCTTATCTCCTTTTTTCATTTGCAGAATTCTTGGTCCACCGGCCTTACAGCAGGCTGTAAGATTCAGTGAAGGATTAGTGTGGAACAACCGGCCCATTTACAACTATTGCATGCGTGGCGTCATTACATGCTTCACCGGTATCCGAAAGAAAGATGAGCTGGTAAGCATTTCCTTTGTTTTAGCAGTCGATATGTGTGTGTGTGTTCTTCATGAAGAGAAAGCTATGCGTTTTACACTGTAGAAAAGATATCTTACACACAGGGAGATGCGCACATGTTGCGGTCTGTTTGCGGAAAAGAGAATCCCAAATCCTCCTCCAAAACAACTTGTAGGACCATTCAGGAAAATCAATGATGGAAGGTTTCATTAGTTTGCCTAAACCTTGATTAGGTCGTTTGTGTGTATGTGTGGGAAAAATTGGCAGAGTTAAAGCAAATTGAGCCCATTCCTACTATCCACCCGTGCGCATGGAAATTGTTCCCGTACCGCTCGATCACCGGACATGGAGTGAGACAGCTCGACCATCTGAAAGGTCTAGCAATTACCCTTTCATTATTGAATTTAGTTCGTTTCGTTGACCGTCGACGGTGGGGAGGATGTGAAGCTTTGTTGGGAATGCTTCCTTTCTGTGTCCATCTTTGTGCTGAACCTTGACAAATGATGTAAGAAGGTCTGAAGGGATGTGGAAGAACCGGAAACAGAGAGATGCTTACAATCGATGATGGTGGTTGGTCCGGATTGCAGAACTTGGCCACAATTTGTCCCTACTGTAAACTGTACATCCCAGGTAGGCGAACTATCTCTTGCTTAAGGTGATGATGGCTGGTGATGGTTTCCTTCAGCACGAAAAGGGAAACAATTTTGCATAATTTCCCTTTATTCATCGTTTGCGGGAAATCAGTTGGCGTTGTGTAGTGCGTACCACCGTTCCCGTACCAAGGATCTCGTGATGCGCCTTGGATCTCTAGAACGTCCGTCGACCGTAGCAGAGCTTGGAGAAACGGTGCAAACAGATGATAAGGTTAGCAAAGGGACGCGCCGACAGCCGAACGTTCCTGCTGCGATTATTAATCAGTTCGTACCGAGTTTGACTTGGCAAAACGTGACAGCTCTCTCTACGGCGGGGTGGAGGAGGATCGATCGGAATGTTTGGTGAAGTAGGGGTATCGGACAGTACCGGAAACGACAAATCGATTCCTCGGATTTTGCTGCGGCGTGTTCTCCGCTTTGCCCGGTCCCCAAGATACCGCTGGGGTTACAACGATGTGGAATGGTTGCTCGATGAAGACGTCATTAGTGAAATTGATTATGAAGCCGTCGTGTTTTTCCTGCGTGTCCGGGTGCCCTAAATGTGCACACCGGATCATCGGGACCATTGTCCGCAGACGGCCGTCGAGGCCTTCTTACAGTGCAGCACCATCGATTGTCATTACATCCGGATGCTGGTACTACCGGTGCTGGTGGTATTGGTCTTTTGCAGACCAACGCTTTACGGAGGTGTTACGAGATTGTTGATTTTCAGAATGACTTCTTAAATAACGCCGCCCTTTTCGTGGAATTGGTGGGTACGGTGGCTGCTGGCAAGCCAAGGAAGATACTATAGACAAGCGAGCACAACTACCATTGTGCCTTATCTCAGGTTGTGTTAGGTTACTTACAGTCTACGAGGGAAGAAACTGTGCTGGACAGTTTGATTGCGTTCTCAGGTCACGTGTTACTGGCTATGACCTTATTATTATCCTTGCTGGGCGGGGGTTCCAGGTCCGTCGGTGGGTACATCAGGAAGGAGAAATCAAGGAGAATCTGATAATAAGGACGGCTGGTTGTGTGTGGAACTGGGCAGGGGTTGGAAGGTTCTTGATTGGATGTTTTTGAAATCTTGTCTAAACCATGTTTACCTGCCAGTCAATTGATGAACGTTTGACGGAACGAAGATCTGTCGGGAATCCTTTCCTCTTTTTCAGTTAGAACATCGAAACGACTGCCCCAAAGCAAACGGCGGCCAGCAAGGATGGAAGTGATGTTTCTGACGAAGTGAATAATGTTTGGTTGAATAATGGAGATGGGATGGCAACTGTGAAGGATAAACAATTCGTTACAAGTACACAGGTTAGATTCGTACGTCATGTAGACATATTTAATATCTGTAATCCCCCGAAGATCCTGTGTACTTTTAATTGATACTAATTGTTGCTAGTTTGCTCGTCTAACCATCCGGCCCTGTAACATAACCTCGGAGGTTAAATGGCATCGTCGGTACAAGAAATCCCATACAAGCTTACAACGTAACAGAATCCTTCATTGGTTGGCCTTTCGTATGTCTTTTTGGTGGTTCGATATGCCGCCCTGCACAACACGAGAGAGATGGTTGGATACAGTGTGGTGGTATATTAAATGAAGTAATATGTTCTGTTTTTCCCCACCGGGTATTGCTGCTGCTCCCTATTCGGAGCGAAGAACGTAAAATTGGCCAAGGGTGGTAATGGTGTCGTGTACCTGTGCTGAATACAGAGCACGAACTCCGAACACCGAACTTCAATGGCACCAGGAGTTGTTGTAATGAGAATATGTAAAAGAATCAAGGCACAAAACACGTACAATAAATGTGATTTGGCGAATCGTTGATAAGATTTCGACGCTCTGTGGATAGATGGTTCGTTTTGGGGTGTCGTGTAAGTAACACCACAATCAGCTCACGGGGAGTTTGGCTGGATGTAAATATTGTGGTTCAATTTTGTACACATTAGTTTATGCTTCAATCCAGCTGAGAATGTGTCCCTGGGTAGAGCTGGGGATATATATGGACAAATTATGCTTATTTTAGCATCCAGTACCAGTACCACATGGCTGCGGGACATAACACGTTTTCTGATTACTTGGAATGTTCGGACCGATACCTTCGTGCTGGATAGCCAACAGGGACTTCTCTCTCTCTACTGTAGTCTAGTTGTTTGTGGAAAGTTCTAATTTGGTCTTGTAATGTGTGTAACATATTTTCCCCCTTTATATTTTCCACAGACACATCTGGTACATTTGATCCATTCGATGGGTGGCTCCATTAGAAAGGGCATGGACACGAAGGTCACTCACCTGATTTGCAACTCAAGTGGAGGAGAAAAATATCGGTAAGTTTCGGTATGCGCCATTCGTGCATAACCGCACTGGACAATAAACAGTATTACTAATTACATCACTTTTCTTTTGTATTAGGTACGCGATGACGTTCCGGTTGGCAATCATACGTCCAAACTGGGTGCTGGAAGCGTGGAAAAATCGTCACGATCATAACTTTTCCGCCACAGTGGAAACTTTCACCAAACTGCACCGCCTGAAAGCGTTCGAAGGACAAAAGGTGTGCTTTTTCGGCTTTCCGGAAGAAGAACAGCAACACATGATCGATGTGCTCAAGACGAATGGAGGCATTCCGACGGATCTGGAAGATCCCGAATGTTCACATGTGGTAAGTCGTGCATTGAACGTGAACGTTGTGCTCATAACAAAAGAACATTATGCACTCTCTCACTCTTAGCTTAACTTTCGGTTAATGGGTGATGAGCAGCAAGCAGCAATAACATATGTAAATGTTAGACTGTATCCTTCAAGCTATCTCCTTCATTTAGGTTTTTTTTCTCACTGCTCTCATATAGCTATACCTTTTTGTACACGTTGTAGAGGTGTGTAACCAATATTTGTGCTACTACTGTGTGTACTATGGGTTTTGCAATCGTTTCCTTTATTTGCACCAATTTGCTCTGTCTCTGTGGGTGGTATTTTGTGTGACTAATGTAAGGTGTAAATACAATTAACCAACATAAAATGAGGACAAAAAAAGGGGGGAGTAAGGAAACGCATTCAACAATAGGGCATGTACGTTCGCAGTTTAAAAAAGGATGTGAGCGATCGTTGTTGCGAGGAGGGGCCATAAGATATCGAGTACAGTACAAATAGATCCTCTACCAATTGTTATCTGTTTTTTTTTCTCCCTACTTTAATCAATGGCCAGTCTTAAGTCGCATAGCTTTACATCAAAATCAATATAAATCCTGCTTCCGTTCTTGATGGCCAGTAGAAGAAGGCATCGAGGTAACACAACACGCACAGAAACACGACCCGAAATAACCCACACATATACTATACATGGGCATGAAAGGAGAACTTACAGCTTCAGGAATTCATTTGAATACATGAATAGCAATTTGCAGCATCCCCACACTATCACCCAACTCCTACTCGTGTCCCGAGCATCATCCTCATCATCACTAACAACTAATTCCGCACGATTTCTCACCCTGAAACCACGATAAAAAATCAATCCGTGTCGGTGTGTGTGTGTGATGGTTGATGGGGTAGACTGTGGTTTTCCGTTGTATCGCGTAAATCACCACCCGGCAGAATAGTAAGTGTTCACATGAATCGCTCACCCTTGCATCCAACAAACCCCTGCGGTGCACTGTGCCGATGATCCGCACCGAAATAGCCACTCGGGCAATAAGTAGTGTGCTGCGAGTATCGTTAATGCCCTTTTAATCGAGTGTGTAATAGGAGCTTATGACATTATCGTTACTTCAGCTGAGTCTGTCTGTTCCACCACCGTTCTTTTCCCAAATGAAAGGGTTACCGATGCCGCACCCGAACCTCCTTCCCTCTGTTCTCCTTTACATGCTGATTAACCTCCGATCGATCGCGCGAACACTGGTGCCTCACCCTTGCATCCAACAAACCCCTGCGGTGCACTGTGCCGATGATCCGCACCGAAATAGCCACTCGGGCAATAAGTAGTGTGCTGCGAGTATCGTTAATGCCCTTTTAATCGAGTGTGTAATAGGAGCTTATGACATTATCGTTACTTCAGCTGAGTCTGTCTGTTCCACCACCGTTCTTTTCCCAAATGAAAGGGTTACCGATGCCGCACCCGAACCTCCTTCCCTCTGTTCTCCTTTACATGCTGATTAACCTCCGATCGATCGCGCGAACACTGGTGCTTCAAATGTTACTCTGTAGTAACAAACACATATCCACACACTCACACGCGCACACAGGTACCGGTAATGTGCAGCAGTGTAGAATTTCAATTATATTGTTTCAATTATTCAGAGCCGCGACACCAGTTCCCTTGCATTTCTCTCGTCCTTCCTCCCTGCAGTTCCCCGGGTGTCGTGAATGCCGATTTAATTTATATGCTGTAACTTTTCAAATCGTCCCGATTGATTTTCATTCGTGTTTTCGCGCTCGCCTGTACCACATGCACAAACACACATACACACTTACAATACACATAGTAATGGAGAAATGGGGGAAATTTATGACCGGCCACCACCACCGCCAGGTTCTTTCCCGCGAGGAGGAGAGTATGGTGTGCACACTTCTCTTCGGGCGTTTTGATATATGATGCCGGAGTTTACAATTTATTCAAAGTGTAATTAATGGACGGTCTTGCTTTGGTTCCGTTTTTCACATCCCTCAACCTCCTCCCCGTCGTGTGCGCGCAGTTCATTAAGCTTATCCCCTGCCATCCTGCGTGGTGGTAGAGCGTTTGGCACGCGGATCTCTTAAACCAACCAATCTCCCATGTATGTTCGCGGCATGATACGTTGCGCACACGATGTCCATCCGTCCATAGATGGGACGCTCGCTAAACGGACCCTCGCGGGGATATATTCTGAAAAGCTTTAATTGATTAATTGCTATCATACTCGCCTTGTGCGGCTTACCCGTGTAGAAGTAGGATATAGAGAAGGGAGTATTGGGACTTTGCATCGCTTTCATCGAGTTTTCCTCGAGTGTGGTTCTCTGGGTGACGTAGTGTGGTTGATGCGTGGAAAATCCGCGGTCGCTTCTGAAAGTGAGACCCACCGAACCCCGGTGTGTGCACGTGGATACCACCTCGGCCGGCTCGGCAGTGATTTGTGGTGTGTCCATCAGCGGAAATGGTTAAATAATTGATCATAAATCAGATATCGCCAGGATATCAAGAATTGGCTCTAGTGGACAAGGATATGGAGGCAGAGCTGTGCGAGTAAAGAAGCGGAATCGGGTTTGCGTGCATCCGTTTGTAGATAGCGTTTTGATGAGAGGAGCTCACTGTGACATAGTATTCAAGTTGTGATATTAAATCAAACGAAATCTCTTCAATTTCAACCAATTCCTAAGCCCCTTCTCGAGCGAGAGCACTTTTGTACCTTCAGCCCTTTTATGCCCTCTTGTATGTAAGTTGCATGAACCCCACCGACAACCGACTCACTTTTTCAGGTTATGCCGAACACGGGCGCACATTTTATCGATGCCACCATGGCCGTGGAGAATGTTTCGCCGTCTGAGGATCCACAAGAGAACGAAAAAATGGAACAAGAATCAAACGACCAATGTGCTCCGTCCTCCAATGTGCAACAGGAACTACGAGAGAGCAACAGCGCCAAGGAAGCGATCGTTACAGAACGAGAAGTCATGAATGTGGTTTTACCAGCTCTGCCGGAAGAGAACGAATCGTCGTCTGAAGGAATGGCAGTGGAGCAGACAAAAAACGGAAGCCAAACGCGCAACGAAGCCGGTGATCATATGTTGAGCATTGCGGAAAACGATAACAATCAGAATCAGTGTATGGAACGTAGCTCACGCCTTACGATAGTCTCTAGCCCTGCAATTCCGTACATTGATGCAGCGGCGGAAGAGAGGGAAGTTCTTCCCAGCAATTCGTGTGCGACTCCCAAACAAGACGGTATCGTATTGACATCGGCCGAGGCAAACCAATTTCTGGATCCAAACAATTTATCTCCGATTCTAAAAACGGGCCCTGAGCGTGGCGGAATGGTTGACGAATCGTTCGCTAGGATCGACGAGGGAAACGAGGATGAAGATGATGACGACATGGATGACTTTGTGATCGCCAGCCGAGAAGCTTACAAACGCAAACGACAGGAAGACAGCTTTGACGATCCTTCGCTCCTGTCGGTAGATATTTCCATCGCGTCGAGCGTTGCGTACGGTGGAGCGATCGTTGGTGGGTCAGCCAAGAAACCTAAACTGACCCGTACTGGCTCAATTACGCGCGGTATTCGGCGTAGCATGAGCTTTGCTGCGATAAAGACACCGATCAAGACGATGCTACGATCGCGACGCAGTTCCGTTGATCCGAACGCTTCCAATGCTTCGATCAACACGATCGAGGCAACATTTAACGAATCGATCAAGAAACCAGTCAAGGAGAAGCTCCGTAGCATAAGGGATAAGATCACCAAGAACAGCAAGAAGGATACGCCGAAAACGATCAAGAGTAAGGGATTGATAACGCCAGCCAATTTGGACAGTTTGAAGAAGGTGTGCAACTTCAAATCAACGGACAAAGTGCCGAACGGTGGCGGTTTGCATACACCTGAGCACCCGAAGCTGTCGGACCGGAGTGAGGTAGACTTCAAGACACCGGTGGCACCAGTAACGAGTATTGTTGGGTCAAATGGTTCGTCGTCGAAAATTGTAACACGTAGCCGGGGAAAGCTCGTAGGCAATTGTAACGCTCTAGCGAAAAGCGTAACGCTACAGCAACGTCACTCGATCGCATCGATTGGTGGTGAATCGAACACAGAGGCTGCATGTACGGATAATACCATGTTGAAACAGCTTAACGAAGAGGAAGTTACTGTAACTGCAACGAATGCAGTATCTTCAATGACGATTGATGATGCAGAAGGAACCACCGTCGTCGCTGCCGCCCATACGGAAGATGCAGAAATGATGCCGGTATTTATAGCAGCTCAACATTCCTTTATGCTCCCTCCCGGTTTTGCCTGTTCATCCTTTAAGTTCTTCCTGCTCCCTTATAATACTATCTCTCAGAAAGTCACGACAGTGGTTGATGTAAAAGTTCGTACTGTTCGTAGCAAGTATCTAGCCCGGTATCTCTAGCATCGGTGGTATTGGTGGTAATTTCAGATTAACTCTTATTTCATAGATTAGCAACCCTAACTGATGTTCGATAGAATTCTGATTTTGTTGTGGATAAATGGTGTTATGATGATGGTGTGAAATGCAATGTGGAACTATTTTTGTGTTACGGATATAATCAGGACAAAAAAAAAGAACCCCTCCTCATGTCTGGGAATAGAAGAAATTTCCTTTCTGTTCTATTGTAGCGGTAGTAATCGAATCGAATTAATTGAAAGAAGAACTAAAGTAAGCCCACTAATTGCTTTGTCGACGGCTGCGAGAGAACAGATCCAATTACGAGTTGGAAGGTTTTAAGTGCAATTTCCAACAAGCGTAATGTAATGTACGTTTGAGGAGGTTGAGTGGTTGAAATGTAGCGCACACCCCTATACTCACCCGGGTCCGGGTTTGCTTGTGGTGGTGGTCGGTTGTATGTATCTCCATCTTTCCACCGTTGTCGGACAATGGGCTGCCGATTGCTGGAACGCCCCGTTTGGTAAAGTCGTCCGAAGATCCTCTTGTTCGGTCCGTGACCATAAATGAGTGGAGCATTGCCAGCGGCAATCACTTAATCTGGATTATCCGGATGTTTCTCGACCAGCTCTGCAAGTGTGCAGACTGAAACGAGCAGCACGGGGTAGTAGTGGAATGACTCCGGAGGATGTTCTCAAACGTGTTGCTATATTTTTTTGTTGGTTTGTGTTTTCTGAGGTTTTGTTTCGGTACACTTAAAAGTCTATTAATCTGGTGGAAATTGTTCCGTAAAAGAATGTATATTGAAATGAAAATTGTACCCTGGTTTTTTGGGTGCGTTTTTTCTGTTTCATCATAATACAAATGATCGTAAAGCGTTGTAATGCCTTGTTACGAATGCGAACTTATCGACTTAATGTTGTGTATTGTTTATTCATGTATTGCTATGTTTCCACGGCACACAATGGCTTTATGATGAATGTCGCTCAGTTTGTTACTTTTGTTGATTCATTAAACATGTTGGTTTTCGTAATAAGTCAGAATTTGTAAAGCATTTTTATGCTTTGCATACTGTAAGCTTATTGAATCGTTTGTGTTGTGCGAATTTATAAAATTGAATATTAAGGGAGTTTTTTTTTCATTTTAACATGCCGTATCAATATATTATTTCAGAATTAAGAAGCTGGTAATAAATTTGAATTACGGTCGGGAGATGCGAACTTATGTGCGTTTATTGCAGCAAAAAATTACAAGTTTCTGTTATCAAGTTTCTTGATTTTATTTCGTTCAGAAGGGATGTCACTCACTTCCTGTCAGTTTCGGTGACTTTCATGATAAGAATAAGGCATGTGATAACAATATAAAAATTGCAAAATATGTAACAAAAAATTACAGATTTATATGATATAACATTTAAAACGGGTAAATTATCTTAAAGTTTATATAAAAAGTAAAATGAAACAGTAACACGCACAACAATAGCTAGACTAACGATGAAAATGACTGGTAAAATCTTGAGTAGTGTTTAAATTCATTGAGCTGGAACTATTCGTATACATACACACACAACACACACACATCACAATCGATTGCCTTCAGCTTTTGAAACACAAAATCAATACCAGATAAAAGGGATGAGATAATAGAGTAAAATAGGGAAGCGAATGGTGGTGGTGAACAGAATAAGGTAGAGGTGGTGTGATATTTTCGTTTCATTCCATTACGTTACGCATCCGTGCTGTTTTAAAAGGATATACAACCCCCCTCGACATACAATTGCTCACTCCTACTGCTGCGTACGTGCGTGCTTGGCTGCGTTCAGTTTGTTTTTGTTGCTGTGCCGCCATTGATTCGTTATTCATCATTGCCTTTATGTTGTTCCTGTTATATATTTTTTTCACTTTAACGCATCGCCACTTGTGCTGCTGGCAGCGACTATTTGCATTAGCCGCCTTTTTAATTTTGTTTTAAATGAATAAAACTATATAAACATTATTGTCTCTATGCCGCCGCGCTTCATCATCAATCTCGGCAGCTTTCGCATGTTGCCTTTGCCAAAAGCATAACAATAAACTAAAACAAAAAAAAAATAGAAGGCAAAACTGGCCGCTTCCGTTTTGCACCAGC
>KZ061627.1:488478-502659 GCA_002091835.1 Anopheles maculatus | reverse complement strand
CCGCATTCTACAACGAAAACCCCCGTAATTAAACAGCTTCCCACCGGTTGATGCCGTTTTTTTTTTTAATGCCCTTCCTTGTAAGGACGACTGACAACCGTACGGAGGTGTGCCCTTTGCACTTTGCAGTTAGGAGCACTTTGTTCTTTGTACCTGCTCACTTTGACCCAGATGGAGATTAGAGAGATACGGTAGATATTGCACCGCTGTCTACCGCTGTAATCAATTTTAATCGTGGACACCGTTTACTCTAACGCCCTCGCTTCATGTTAAACTGTTTCATTTTTCGGAGTTCGGAGACATCGAATCAGATTTAAAACCTACGCTGCTACGGATT
Organism: Anopheles maculatus; assembly: GCA_002091835.1. Lineage (NCBI taxonomy): Eukaryota > Metazoa > Arthropoda > Insecta > Diptera > Culicidae > Anopheles > Anopheles maculatus. The sequence goes on along the minus strand of KZ061627.1, from coordinate 502,322 downwards.
TCGGAATAGATTCTGACTCTGAAACCGATTCTGATTCCAGAATCCAGAGAATCCAGACCTACTCTCTTGAACCTGAATTTATTCCGCTAGATTCGGAGAAACCCGGAATCGATTCCTAACAAAACAATCCTTTATCTCATTACTAGTCTGAACATTCAAATCCTCCAAATCTAATTCCTCCACTAGTAAAGTATGGATAAAGTTTCAGATGTTAAAAACTCTCCACCGCAAAAACCCTTGTTATTCGCAAATTATTGAATATAGTCGGTTTGATCAATACAAATTGAGCAACTTTTCCATATTGTCGGTGTCTGCAATGCCCATTTAATGAAACAATGAAATACCTATGCGAAGTGCAACACATTGCAACAAAGTCCTTCAGGGTGGTGCATGTAAAATACATCATCAGAATCGTTGTTTAAAGTTCGTCAAACGTTCGTAAAACGTCATTTACAAAAAAAAACCACAGTTACTTAACAAACGTTCACTTTCTTCCTTGTGTGCTAGACGAGAATTATCCACAACGTACATAGGAAGAATTTCATAGAATCCATTGCAACCGGTTCTGGCAGCAAATTAAGCGTGTCCGCATTCTACAACGAAAACCCCCGTAATTAAACAGCTTCCCACCGGTTGATGCCGTTTTTTTAATGCCCTTCCTTGTAAGGACGACTGACAACCGTATGGAGGTGTGCCCTTTGCACTTTGCAGTTAGCAGCACTTTGTTCTTTGTACCTGCTCACTTTGACCCAGATGGAGATTAGAGAGATAGGGTAGATAATACACCACTGTCTACCGCTGTAATCAATTTTAATCGTGGACACCGTTTACTCTAACGCCCTCGCTTCATGATTGCGGTTGCGGAAGGTTTACAGAACGCTAAGGTTGCAGAAGTTTCACGGTCACTCCTTTGTCGGCTTATCGTACAAAGATATTCAAGAACATCATCAAAGTCTTTATGAAAAATAAAAAAAAACCTCACGAATTCAAAATAACAAGCAACCTTGGCCAAGCCCTTACCTTGAGATGCGAAAAACGAAATTTAGTCCCCTTCCCCCCTTTTAATCACCGTCACGGAACCAGCACCAGGGCAAACATCGATGACATAAAGCATGTGTGTAAGACATTGCAAAAAAGAAAGTTCATGATCCTTCCAGCACATAGCCTGCTGCCTGCTCGCCACTAATCGATGCACAGTTTATCAGACCCGCGCTGATTGAGGATGTTTCGCACAAAATTAAAACATTTATAGAAAATGAACAACCCGAATGGACAAAGGGTAAAGTGAGGCTTGGCGTGCCCGTCGTCCGGATCTGCCATGCCATGCCGTCGATGCTGGGTTGTGAGTAATTGATCGGGCGAAAATTTACGGTGAAGAATCTGCGGCGCACGCAATCCGGATACGGCAGCGAACATGATCAATTTTTGATTAACTCCGCAATGGTAAACGGTTTCCGTGCGGTGGTAATAAGATTACAACAATTGTAGGAATTTTTAAAGACTGTTTTATTGTTTTGTTTTTTTTTTATTTGTTATTATTTTTATGATATGTTTGTGTTGTGGCAACGTATTAAAACGTTTAGACCTCTTTTTTTTGGAAACTATTTGCATGATTTGACAATAATTTGGAGGATAATCTAAAGCAAAATGTAATTTTATTCTCAAATATTTCTAATTACAATTAGTAGCTAATAATCCTTTCAACTCACTACCCATTTTTAACTGATCGTTTTTTGTGATTTTAAGCAGCTAGTTTCTTACACATCCTTTTTATTTCTTCATTCTTCAACGCCCGCATGGAACGAAAGTGAAAATTTCACAGTTTACGCCTCTTGCCACGCGCTTTACGTGTCGCTGCTTGCAGGAACACCGCCGAAGGATGCAGGATTGGCTGTCCGTAACGGCAACGCAGCCAGACGGTGAAACTCACTCCACTACGCCACATCATTAGCAAAAAACCGGTGTGTCAGAGGGCAAAAGAAATCGTGCATTCTTCCTGCGACTGCCATGTCTGTTTTTGTGATGATGCGTAGCGAAGATGGATTTCACGACCGTGTGGCATTTGGAGTGGGTCATCTTCAATGGACGTTTTGTTTTGTTTTGTGTTCATGAGCTCAACTTTAATGTGTTTTATTTCATTTCTCTTCCATGGGGAAGGCTTACTAAACAGAGAGCATGATCTTTTCTTACCATGATCACAACTCAGAATTGAAAAGAGAACAGTTTACATTAGATACATTGCAACAGATCACGTGCAAAACATAAAGTCAAATTCATTGTACTGACAAAATAAAAACCCACCAGTGCTACTTTTGACACCCAAGCGGTAAATAATTATAAATTTAAAAGGTTCACTGCCAAATAATTATTGTGTCAACCAATGTTTAGCCGAATCTTGCCTTGGTTAACCACTTAACGGCCGTCCGCATCAAAAATTCGTCGACAGGTCGCCGGTGTATCGTTTCACTTTATCGCTCTGCCCTTTGACCATTACGTCCTGGAGCCAGTGGTGGCAGCGGGATGCTGAGGAAGAGGGGTGTAGAAGAAGGGTCGAACGTTTCGAAAAGTTTCTCCACGAACCGTAAATAACAGATTATCGTTAGCAGATGACGTGAGAAGATGTTGAGCCGACTGCCGATTGTGGCAGGTTAAATGCGCTGGCGTAAACTAAATGGCGTAACCAAGCAAACATGTGCGTATGTAAGTTCTTTCGAGGTGGTGTGTCAATTCCTAATGAGTGGAAATAAATATTTCAGCAAGTGTTGTTGGTATGGAAAAAAGTCTCATTAAACAAAGCAAACAAAATTAATAATATTAACATGATAATAAGGCGTCAAGGCAACAATATTGATAAATAAATTAAGAAATAAGTACAAATAAGTAAGAAATAAATAAACAGATAAGAACAGAAATGGCCTTTTCAATCTCATAATAATATAACCTCTCCGATAAATGACACATCATAAAGAAAAAAGAGAAAACGGAAAATAACGTTCAAATCGACAAAATAAAAATATAATTAAAAGAATAAGTATACAAACACTTCAGAAATCAATGCCATATTGAATAAAAAAAAAAAAACAATGAAATGACACGAAATATTTATAAGTAAAAATACAAACAAAATGTTTACACTGTATGACAAATATGTGGAAGGACAAAAAAAGATTTTAATAGCTTAAAAAGCTAAAATGTAATAATTTTAAAACGTATAATAAAGTTTTTAAACGTGTATCCTTTAACATAAAAAAATAGAAAAGAATAACGAAACAACGGTTAAGTGAAAATATCGAAACCTTTATCATAAATAGTAAATAAAATTAAAAAATCAACTAGATATACTCAAATTAAAATACAAAATATTTAGACGTAAAAAATAATAAAATAAAAAGTACATGAAATGGAGGACAAAAAGTATAGAAATTAGTGATTGTACAACCTATCATACAAATAATACAAGTTACGAGTAAAAACTAGTGTTGGGAGATTCGAGACTCGGAAGATTCGAAGATTCGATCCCTTGAAAGATTCGAATCTATTGGATCCCATTTGACGGATTCGATCCTCCTAGGATTCGTTTGGGATTCGATCCTCCTGGGATTCGTTTGGGATTCGATCGGATTGGGATTCGACAGGGATTCGATCGGATTGGGATTCAATAGGGATTCGATCGGATTGCGATTCGATGGGGATTCGATCCGACTGGGACTCGATCGGATTGGGATTCGTTAGGGATTCGATGGGGATTCGATCCCACTGGGATTCGATGGGGATTTGATCGGATTGGGATTCGATGGGGATTCGATCCGACTGGGATTCGATGGGGATTCGATCGGATTGGGATCCGACTGGGATTCGATCGGATTGGAATTCAATAGGGATTCGACCGGATTGGGATTCGATAGGGATTCGATAAGGATTCGATCGGATTGGGATTCGATGGGGATTTGATCCGACTGGGATTCGATGGGGATTCGATTTAATTGGGATTCGATCAGATTAGGATTCGATGGAGATTGGATCGGATTGGGAATCGATTGTGATTCGATCGGATCTAGATTCAATTGCGATTCAATCGGATCAAGATTCGTGTGGGATTGGATCTTTTTTGCGATTCAACTGAGATACGGCTCACATGTATTCTTGATTGCCAGCGTTTTATCAGGAATCGATTCGATTAGACTGTGTTGATAACCCATTGGCTGTTTTGCAGTGAGAATCTTGCTGTGTTTTTGCTTTCTGTTTTGTCATGTTCTACGCTACGCGAGGATTTTTTTCTGTCTAATCAACCACCCCCCCCCCCCCCCCTCTCGCTGCTTTGATGACGATTGGGATTCGGATTCGGACCCGGAGATTCGAATCCCTAGCGGGATTCGGATTCGAAGATTCGAATCGCTAATGAGATTCATATTTCCCATCACTAGTAAAAACTAAAAGAAAAATTTGTAGAGATACAAACATCAAAATAAAATAAGGAAAAAATGAAACAGCTAAATGAACAAACATTCTATAAACTCCCAAAATAGAAAAGGAAGTAGTTTATACAAGTAAGCAATAAAAAAATATGAACAAAGCTTAGAATTTACAATAAAACAACGTTTTAAATGAAGAAAGAAACAAGAGCTATCGGTTCTGGTTTGTAAAATAGATAACTAAAATTAAAATAAATGTTAAATTTAGTATTTATGCGTGTATTAAACCAAAACATACTGAACAAAAGTGAACTGACCACCCATGGTCAACCAACGCTGCCCATCGTTTGACGAGATTCTGATTGATATCGGTACTGCCTTGAGTGTAGTTTGACTAGCGCTTTTGTTTCCTCGTGGTGGTGAGAGTTTGCCCCATCGTCGTTGGTGGAACTGGTTTGATATGAAGGCGGTTTATTTTTGTTCGCCGTTGTTTATAAGCTTACAGCCAGCAACCGATACAGGCGAGCAGCGTTACCTGTAACGTGTTGTACGTATTGTTTTAATTGAAGGACTATGCGGCCCAGTGTGCGCTATCATTATCCGAGCAGGATCGAGTGAAGCAGGCAGGCAAACGATCACTAAATACCTTCATCAACAGTTGCCGGCGACGACATATACTCCGCGTGTGCCAGTGGTATGCGATTCTTCGTAAGCTGCAGTAAAGGTTAGCTCAGGCAAGGTTACTACTACTGTTTCGCTCGAGAACCCAAAAGCATTAGAAGAGTCGGAGCAGACGGTCAACAAATGAAGGAATCGTCAATTGAGCACACGATCTCCTGTAGGGTAATGGAAGTTGTTGTAAAAACTCCACACCACACACACACAAGCGATGCCGGTGCATTATGCAGTTGGACGGTACGAGTGACAACAGCGTGGAGGAGGCGAGCTTGATGCTTTCCGAGATTACGGCTCGATTAATGACAGTTTCGACGCTAATCGAAGCATAAGGGTAATTTTTATCTTCCTGCCCAGTGGTCGACCTTCAGCTTTTTTCTTCTTACAGTGAGCATGCGTTAGGAGCGGAGTAATCATAACAACAAATAACTTCAACGAGTGGCAAGCAACGAACTCGTTGGTTTGGGCGTCCGTGTTTTTTTTTATCCTTCTTCGATACGTTTGTTTACACGTGCATGCACAAAATCAAAAGAAAGCAATGGAAAATTATGTAAAAGCTTTCTTCAGTAGTATGTGGCTTACAATTGCAATGAGATAACCACCAACACAAAAAGCGTACAACAAAAAAAAAGGAACTGTTTTGATCTGCCTTCTATGGCGGAAACGGCTATGATCGATGCATCGCCTACTATGTGCACAATGTATGTTGCGGCTCGTTATGACAGCAATATGAAACATGCTTTCCCATCGCAAGCTGTTTGCTAGCTGGTGTGTGGCTTTGTGTTTCCTTTCTTAAGCTTCCACACAGCCAGTGGTCAACGGTTGATTGTCTACCGAAAGGAAATGTCTAAATATCTCTTCCTAATCGGAAAGCTACTTTTGCAATAGAAGGAACACAATAAGAAATCACTGGAGCAAATGAATATTGGTGGCCATTCAGGAACAACTGAGGGGTTGTGGTTTTGTTGATTTAAAAATATTTGAGTAGTTTGATTTACTCTACTTTTGAAAGATGTGAATGTCATTAAACAAAAATTTGAAAATATTCTAAATATATTAATAGGTGCTTGAAGTGTAAAAATATAACTTTCTATAACGTTTAATGTATTTCTTGCTTAGACAAATGAATGATAGCTAATTAACTGCGAATTAATGATCGGTCATCCTTCTTCTGTCGTTCAACTCAATGACACATTCCACCAAACGCCTTCGGGCGGTTATACTACGTTAGCGACAAACAATTCCATCGGGTTGCACGCGTCACGATCAAAAAACGATTCCTTCGCCGCCGCACTTGAACCATCTGTCGGTGGGGTCGAGGAAACCGATGGCTCGACAAAAGATACAGCAGCAATGCAATTTGTATTTCTCCATTACAGGCACCGGCATTGGCCGTGCAGTCCAATGATGGATGGGTGGTTAACGGGCGTGGGTCGAGCCATACTGTCCAACGGTGCATTTGTGCATCTGTGCAGCACAATTGGGAGAGAGACAGCTTTCGATGCTACACCTTCTCTTCGGTTGTTTCTTTTAGCACCCATTCTCTCTCTCTCTTTCTCACCGGGAGAAGAAAGGGATTGGGAAGATGAAGAGGATGTGCAAGTTCGGAAGTTCAAGTGCAACTGAGTTAGTGTGAACGTGAAAGGACTGTCAGGCGTTAGGTTCAATAAAATGCGCATCAAGTGCAAAAGGTTAAATGCAAAGTAATTACGTCGAGAACGGAACGGTTCGCACAGGTGCATCAATTGCTGCATGATATGTTTTTGTTGTGCATCATTGATCTTACAATACGGGGAATTGATTTAGCAGGTTACCTACTATTGCAATAACGAAGAGTGGTACGATCGATGAGTGTTAATTTAATAACTAAGTGACGATGAACATTATTTTCATTATTACTTAATTTGGACTCTTGTATAAGATGTGAGTTTACAGGTCAGTTAAACATAAAATTTAAGTATTCTTAGTTTTTAATTCGTTCGATTGAGCTGCACAGTCAAGATCATGCAAGATCGTTTCTTTTTCTCAACTTTAAGCTCTAAATTGTTGCCAACTTCCAGTGCCTTAGAGCTACTGTTTTAATAATACACTTTATCAAGGAAGGTAATCGTAGTTGATTAAGGCTGACGGGTAGTATTGTTGGAAATCCCATCCGGATCATTCCACTGTTCACAAGATTGTCCACCTAGCTACGGATGTTTTAAGTCAAGGAAGCTCGAAAAGGTAGATCAAAACGACTAGAAGTTGTAGACCCGAAGTATTAGAATCGCTACTTAATCCAACGTTATCGCTTTTTGACTTTTGATCTTTATTCAACTGATCTGCAGCCAACTCTAGATAGCCAGTATGTTATAAGTTTCATAGTTGTTTAGTCCTATTGGGCACTTAGTTAATTTAGAGCTTTTTTCACTTTAAGTTAATAAATAAATTAATTTTATACTAATTAATATTGGACGAAAATTAAAGCCATAGAAAGCTAGACCTTTCGAGGTTAAAGCATCAAAGAAGAAGATTGTTGGACGATAATTCTCAGCATTATGGGAGTTATTTATATGATAATAACACGGCAGGACTGGGGATAGAATCAATGGGGGTGACAATGCAACTACGTGATAATAATGAATCTATGAAATGGTCGACATGACCTTAATAAGTCAAGAAGAAAAAGAACGTGTTTCCTGGAGAACGATTGCACACCAGGAGGCCATATCTATTAGACGTGATACCTAGGAACAGGCCAAGAAAGAAGAAGAGAAGTCACCCTCAGCATCGATAACGGCCTCGATCCGGCTCTGAAACTTGGAAAGGTCACAAAGCTAGATGTAATTTTCTCCTCTAGTTCCACCTTGGTTATTGTTGTACGATCGATTCGTGTCACGTTCAGCTGTGCCCCAAACAAAATAGTCCAGAGAATTAGGAGGCCACAAATTCGGTGTGGTGAAGTCGTAAAAATTGTCAGTTAAGAAGAGAAATCTTGCTGAAACATATACAGCCGTTGGCCAAAGTACCGGGTGCGAATGCAATCTTGTCTTCTACAGGAGATCTTCTTCTTGCCACTTCCTCATAATCGCCGTTCCATGCTTCCATCTTGCTCCGGATGGTTAAATCAGTGTTCAAAGAACACTGGGCACACTCCATGATGTCCTGATGCTCAATTCCTGTACAGATCATCATTATTCACGTTATTCTTTTCCACAATTGCTTTCTAATAACGTATCGATTGTGTTGATATGCCAAATCAATTACGATATTTAAACAGAAGCGTAACTGTTAAATTTAGCTTGAGCGCCCTGTAGACACTTAAGACGTTGACATGGTATCAAGGATTAAGAAGACCTCAAAAAAGTTGTCTGACTCCATGAAGATTCTAACTTTGACTTCTGGATGCAGTGTTTCCGCATGCTGTCTGATCACTCTGTTACGCCTCTTATACCTCTGCCTTATGTCTCTGTTACGAACACATTTTGATGGTTCTGAAGCAAGGACAATTTTTGCAAAATTATTTAAGAGCCTATCAAAATAACATAGCTTGTTGGTGTTTCCCATGCAAAATTTCACGAACAAACAGAAACTGGGAAACCAATGCTACGTTTTTTTTTTTGGTATCCCATACTCTCAAACCCTACTTTCTGGACTTTCCCATGAACTATCAACCGGATCCTTTCGTCCATGTCATCGTCGCTCAATCGACCTGCGTTTATAACTACCAGTGGCAGCAAATTCAATGGTAGCACCGGTATTTGGATGCACCCCGACAGATCCATTAGTAAAGTCAGCGATGATTGATTTTCTCTAGGATGTAGCGGCAGGCACTTGAACTGTTAAACTGGTTGCGAAACTAACAAAGTCCCAAGACACTTCCTCGGACGCTCAGTGCAAACGAACAGACGGATCGAACGGCTGCGTTTCTCTTCGGTGGGTGCGGATTTTCCAGCCTTTCTTTTGTTCAGCCCTCTTTTCATTGACGAGGAAGCCTTTTGATGGTCGCATGATCGACACAAACTCATCGCCGCACCGGAAGTGGATGTCATTTGTTGAAACAGAGAAAGTTACTAGAAGTCTGTGGACAATGGTGGATCAGCGGGAAGAAATTTATCGTTAGATTAGTGGGCCTAGGTTGCACTTGGTTGGAAGCATTGGGCACAAAAAGGTAATTAAAAACTAAACCTTTGTTCAATGCTTGTGCAAATTAAAGTGAGTTGTGGTAGCTATTATTGAAGTTTTTTTTCAAATAAATCCTATTAAAATTAAAATTGAGCTTAAATTAATCTTTTCAATAACAAACCATTCAGTTACTTGATCTACTTTTCAAGTACAGATGTTTTTGATCATAATGAGAGCAGCTACAAGAAAAAAAAACCCCTCATTGCTGCATCTCACCTGAGCACCTTTTTCCCACTTTTATACTTTTCCTTGCCTACATCAATTTGCCACACGATGCGTGCGGGTGAAACACACACAATTGCTTTGTTGACTGCTGCTGCCACACTCTTCACCGCACTGTGCACTTGCACTCGCTCGCACAATGGAGTGGAATTCGCTCTGTTTTCTCCTCTCGAAGCGAACCCGAAGATTACACAGAGCGGTCCAGTCGGTCGTCGGTCACTTTCTTCGGCGGCAGAACAAATTTGCATTCGGGCATGCAAATGTGCACCGGACGCCCGGTCGCCGGTCGACGTGCTAAAGTGGCGTTCAAGCGGTGCTCGGTGCGAAATGGATGCCGAGTCACGACGGTTTGATTCCCATTTGTCATCGGGCCAGCTGTGTTTGTACTTTTACCAACGGGCAAGCATCACTTGCCGTTGCGCCAGTTCATTGGCAGTGAGATGAGCGAAAGAAAAGATTGGTAAATTTATTGATTTTAAGATGGTAAAGCAAATAGTTCAGCTAAATAAGAATTGAAAATTAATTTGAAAAAAAAAATTATTTTAATTCGAAGAATGTCGGGTCAGAAAAGAACAACGCTTTTTATTAATCATACTAATCAGTTCATAATACTGTAATAACATAAAATAGGAAAATAGCCATTTATAACTGCCTTATTTTATAATTTGTTTAAAAACGATCTTTAAAATTTTTGTCTTGAGTCGATTACTAGAAAACATAAGAATATTTTATGACAATTTTCAAAATCCATGCTAACTTTGACACCTCTGACCCACGCATCGAATCGAGCACTTTCGAGCAGTTTGACAGCTTCCTGCACCGTGCTTTACAAAAACTTTGCATGCGAGCTTTGCATGAAAGCTTTCGTGTTGGACGCGTTTTTCGAAGGCGTTGCTAAGGGTGAATGAATCATTGCAGTTGCAATTTACTTTAATTAGTTCTTCGGTTCTCTTCGCACGTTCAATGGAAACAAAGGCAAAGGCAAACAGCTTATTATCATAGAACGATTGTGCGATGTAAAATATCACGTGCTGTCCAGTTTATGTTCCCTTCTTACCGCACACACACATGCACAATCACCCTGGTATCGTGATTTGTTTATCATGACTTCATAATTAATCAGATTCAGCTTGTTTACCTTGCGACTTTCGCTAGCCAGTTAGGGGGAATGTTTTCGTCCAACGCCAGCCACTTTCAGGAAGGATACGAATGCTTGTTAAATACGGAAGAGGATCTGTTTTGTGCGGGGAGTCACGCAATGTGTCACTCTGCGTTCGACGCCAGGCTGTCTCCCCCCAGTGGTTCGTAACGAGAGCTCCAGCAGGACGGTGGAGTTGTCCAATCACACAAAAAAACTGCTTTGGTGTCGCTGTGCTTTGATTTGCGGTCGTGAGTTCCCTGTGAGGTCGTGGTCAGCTGATCGTAATCAATAATCTTGATGATAATGTGTCTTCATTGTGCTTTGCTTATTTTGCTCATTGCGCGTTCCATGCACCGACTGTTCCCAATCCCAACCCCGGCACGACACAGTAATCGATGGCCGTTTGTGATGGCCACATTGTAGGACATTTTTCATTCATGGCGGTTTCCTGTGGGTCGTTGCTAGAATTGCTGGCACGAAACCGTCTCACCTTGTACACGCTTCACACGCTCAAGGACGTGGTGTGTATTAGAGGAAACGTTGAAATCGGTTTAAACGTCCGGACTGCTTCCCTTACGAGTTGATGCACTTTTCGAAGCGTGCACCAGGCTCCGAACTACCCGCAACCATTGTGTCCCAAACGATCAAACGACATTGCACGGAGTTTGTGTCTCCTTTCCATCCGAGCAACGAAAAACGGTACAAGAACAGTGACAATAAATAACAACGCAAAACAAAGAATAAAGCATTTTTCCACCGTCCCACAGCGACTGATCGCGTGCCGAGAAGAAAGCTTGCTCGGTTGGCGAAACAAACACAAACGTCACCCGATCCCCGACACGCGAGTACCGCACGAAGCCGAAGCTTCGCAAAAACAAAAAAACAGCAACAACCAATCCGAACCAGTTTTCGCGCCGAAACAACAAACCCAGCTCGAAGCTTTTTTCAGTCGTTGGCCGCACGTCGGAAGGTTCGCACGTTCGTCAGTCGGAAGGAAGCGCGCCCGATTTCTGAAGTGTAACGTTACATGTGTTTGTGGGTGTGTGTGCGCGTGTTTGTGTGTTTTGAAAGCGAAAAAAAAAGAAAAGAAAACCAGTACGAGAGTGGTTCATTGTTGCTCAGCAACAACCAATCCGAACCAGTTTTCGCGCCGAAACAACAAACCCAGCTCGAAGCTTTTTTCAGTCGTTGGCCGCACGTCGGAAGGTTCGCACGTTCGTCAGTCGGAAGGAAGCGCGCCCGATTTCTGAAGTGTAACGTTACATGTGTTTGTGGGTGTGTGTGTGCGTTTGTTTGTGTGTTTTGAAAGCGAAAAAAATAAATAAAAGAAAACCAGTACGAGAGTGGTTTATTTGTTGCTATTAATATGTAATTTGGCTTTATTGCCATTGGATCGAAAATAATTCCTCGGCGACTGTGTGTGGTGCTTTTTTGGTTTTACCAGCTGTGATATTTGTGTGTGTGTATTAATGTTTACGTGTGGATTGAAGTGTGAGGATTATGAAAATCAAACCCTCTTGCTGATCACCTTCTTCGCATGTCAACAGCAGCGGTAATTAAATATTATCATCGATTCCGTGCATCGCTGGCTAGCTGATGGAGGCGCCTGGTGCGTTTGACCGGTGTGATGGTGGTCGTTTCCCTCATGTTTTCGTTGTTTTCTTTGTGTGGTGTGCGTGCGTGCGTGTGTGTGTGTGCAGCGATAAAGTATACGCGGGATGCCTGTTAGCTTGATGAACCGTGCTCGAGAACTTCCGGCCACTTCCGCTTCCTTTCCTTTTGCTTGGTTATTTATTCTATTGGATTGGTGACCGAAAGGTGAAACAATGTGTACAGGGGCTGGAATAAAAGAGGAGTACCATCAGCAGGGTTTCGACGGTCGAAACCTGCCGTCGATAAATGTGAATCAAGGCGCGAAACCTACTTCCGGCTAAAGACCTATAAAACGGCGTTTATTTGTCTAGTGATTTGTTCACACTTTGACTGCGCTGAAGGATGGATGATGTGGGCTAATGGGAGGATAACGGGCGGAAGCTCAATTTAAATCAAATAAATAGAAAGCAGCAGCTAATGAAAATGAATGCTAATCCTCATAAACATATCTTGCGAATTATTAATCGAAACGAAGCAAAAAGATGATAAATGCGTTATGGTAAGCGGCCATTTTGTCATTTGTTTAATTTGTAAAATTGACAAATTAAATGGATTTAATTATTTGGATTAAATGGACGTTTTTGATTACTTTCGAACTTTTCGAAAAAATATTAGAAGGGCCGATGACGAACTTTTAAAACTGTTATTCAAGTTTTTGTTTTTATTTTTACTACTTTTTTACGTAATTTAATATACAGCGCTTATTAAGCAAAAATCGATTTTTGCTTCTTACATTCCTCATTTGGATAAACCTTATCGGATAGCAAAGCACCAAATTACTCCGACAAAAGAAACACATGCAACGCAACAAAGCAATCCACAGCGAGGAAAACAAATGCCATAAAATCGTCCAATTGCACCCGGATTGCAGAATAGTGCATCGAACGCACAGATGGAGGTCTTCCATTTGATATAATAAGTATTGATTGGTGCACTATAAATAGGGGCCCACGGTTGCCGTGTTCGTGTGTGGGTGCCTTCCCGCCAGCAGCACCCGGATTCGATAATTCCGAAAAGGGATTTTTTGTTGTTGTCGTTTTGATTTATTGTGTTTGTGTGTAGATCTCGTTTACCGATCCGATTTATTCGTTCCGTACAGAACAAAAACCTTTAAAGGAACAGAGAAACAAATACTAACACAGTAGGGTTAGTGATGTCAGTTTTGATGATTGAAATTGGTTGTGATTGGTGTAAAAGCAAGTAGCTTTAGTTGTTGTCTCACAAGTAAGTAGAAACAGTAATGTTTACTGTACAATTATGTTGGGTAAACCGTCTTTAAAGTGAAGAACAGAGAAAACAACCTAACGATCATCACCTTCTCGATGGTCGGTTCTGTTTGTGGAATCGTAAAGCGGTCTTCCATCTTGTTTGCTTTGTCCTTCTTCAGGTTTTTTTGTTGTTGTTTTTGGTGCGAACGAAAGCGAACGATGGTTTGTCATTCGATAAGTGTGGTTGCGGTTATGGTTGCGGTCGTAAGCAGGCGAAAGTGCAACTACCGTGGTGTCCCTTTTGCCGAACGGGAAGCGGACAAGCAAGCGAGCAAGCAGCCACCAATCTCCTGGGATATAATTAGGGAA